>OMNV01018549.1:40174-112326 GCA_900303265.1 Brotula barbata
TTCGTCTCCCGAAGGACCCAACACACGCGAGCACATTTAAAATGTATCAAAACATCACGTAAAAATGTGCCAAAAAACACTGAAGAAATTTAGGTGCAATTGTTGTAAGTGATAGTTAGTCAACAAGGATAAACTCAAGTTTCATCTGTCCGTGTCCGAGATGCTACCATAGGGCTAAGACGTGCACACACACACACCCACACACACACACAGAGCGCAATTTAGTGCACTGTTAAACCTAAACAGCTACAACATCATCAGGTTTAGTCAACCATCTCATAATTTATATCTAATAATAATAATAATAATAATATCACTAATAATTAGAATAAGATCCATGTCTGCACAAAATCAAGTATGATTCATGTCACATTCTGCAATCTAAGCGCTGCGACAACCGAAACTGCCTCCTCCTCATCCATCTGCTCCAATTTATGCACACACGTCGTAGCTCAAAGCAGTCAAATTCAGATTTTGGTCAAATTCTTTGAGGCATTCATCTGCAACTGCACAAAATGATCAACAGGCTCCGATACTGAAACTTCTCACTGTATGAAAACCGGTAACAGCAGGACAAAATATGAATAGATAATGAGAAGTGAACATTATTCTCCTTCCTTTGTAACCAACAGTGACTGAACTTCAGTACCCAGAATTCATGTAAGGTGACGAAGAGCGCTCATCACGATCAACATCTCAGTGCGTCTACCCTGCGTCACACTGTAGGAAGAATAATCTCAACCCTAAGAGTAGCTTGTATGAGTAAATCTTTCCTCAGGGACCTTTGGGGGGGGGTATAACAGCTTTACACGACATCTGGATGATTAAATGAACGCAAAATGTCTTTTAAGTAACAGAACACAAGTAACATAAGTAACAAAACTCATTGGACACACCCACAAATCAACTAATCTCTCAATCATTGGAGGATTAAAACACTCGCACGTGCCCAGAATTCATCATTCACATCATCATCATCATCGTCAGCATCATCATCATCATGATAAGGCACCATTTGCTAAACATAACGGACTTCTGAACAGGGATGTTTCACCAAAAATAAAAGCAGCAAATAAAAGGGCCACCATTGAAATAAATTCCGAAAACGGCAACAATGCTGAGTTAGTAACTGTAAAAACAAACAAACTCAGCAGTTAAAAACAACAAGAATCCCAAAAATGACAGCAACAAAGACTCAGAATTTGAAGAACTTAAAGAGTGAGGAGGAGCATTTCTAGCTGGAATGCGTCCTTATCAGCAGCCTACAGAAAGGGTGGGCATATTTCTGTTTGCACATACGTGTGTGTGTGTGTTTGTATGTGTGTGTGTGTTTGTATGTGTTTGAGCGTTTATCAGGCATCAAGCCTCATCAGCATGATGCGGGGGATCAGAGGTCACTGTTGGTGTTACGTGATTGGTCACGAGCTGCCGTGAGGGCGGGGCCTCTTTAGGATTCCTGAGGCACGACTTCCATGACCTTCTGACACAGGACCGTGGTCGAGACTGCAAAGACAAGGCAGGGACAGTTATCCACAAGGCAGCGTGAGAGAGAAACAGACGTGAGAAAGAGGCAGGCGTGGGACTCACAGATGGCCTGGAGGAGCCACTTGGGCTTGGTCTGCCACCAGACGCCGAACATGTAGAAGGGCAAGCCGGTGGCGATGATGCCGAAGCCGATGGCGCACTCCACCGGCGTCTTCCAGAAGGAGACAATGACGAGGAAGAGGCATGCTAGCACAAAGCACACCGGCAGCAGGATATTCACCTGAAGAGACAAGAGCGTCAAAGTCAAAGTTTAAACCTGGAGATTCAGAGTCAGAACAGTGGCCGCTGATCCGTGTAGCTGTCAGGAACCTTCAGGGCAGGAATCAGTCTTTAAAGTCCCAACGCACAGTGACTCAACTCATTGAAATCGGACCGCAGCATCTAATCTAATATTCTTATCCCCTGCTACATTCAAAGAAACGATTCTATTAAGTCATCTGGAACCTGAGGCAACTATGATTATTTTTATGCTCTTTGTTCTGGGGCTAAAATTTGAGATAGTATCAATCTTAAAAATGGGCAAAAATCACAACATATTGTTATACACATACTGAATTATAATGTTCCCTGATACACACCACGTGAATTGGTAAATCTTGCAGCAAAGCAAAAACCAACAGTACACACTAACGGCAGTATTCGTTGTTAATCGTTTGACGTGTTAATAACTTCATATACCTCCAGAAGCCTCTGTGAAATACCTTTATACCGTACATCACAGTGCAACTGTACGGTACAATCAGATTGGATTGAATGCGACCTTCAATAAGGCCCCATTATGATTCTCAGGGTTGGTGATGCATCTCTAACGTGAGGGTTAATTAGTCATTTGCACTCATGAATTTGTCCGGCAGCTCAGCTCAGAATCCAATGACCGGCAGGAATGTGACAGACAAAGAAAGGAAAGAGAGATGGAGAGAAAGAGAGGGAGAGAGAGAGGTCAGCAGAGTCCCCCCCCTCACCCCACTCAGTCTCTCACTCTCACACAAACACCACACTGGACCAATACATCTATAAGCCTCTTTCACTTCCCTGCCCCGTCTCCAACAACACACAGCACTATGGCAGCAGGCGGAAAGGTCGCTCATAAGGGAGAGGCGGGGCTGCAGACATTAAACAAGCAAGCACACACAGCATCACACATGGAAGCACACACACTCTCACATGCAACAAATACACAATGATCCTCTGTCAGGAAGCCCTGCGGCTATTAGTCAGGAGCAAGTGTGTTCTCGCTCACGGGAATTAACGGAACACACATACGCACACACGCAAACAAACAAAGATCACAAACATAGAGCACACATCCCTCTTCGGTCGCTGACAGACATCCAGCTTCTCCTCCGTTCTAATTCCTATCTCTGAACTGAACTGAATGGAACTTTGTCGGCCGGCGTCCAAAGCGGACTGTGGCGAGCCTTTGATAGACCTCACTCACACTCGATCGCTGGACAAGAAGCTGTGGTCCTCAAGGAACACTCTGACGCAATCACAGAGGTTCTAATTGACTTCAAAAAACTCCGAGCTCTCTTTTAGCATTTTATTTCTCAAACCATTTGCACAACGTGGACATCTCATCTGAGGGCTGAGGTCCAATAGATCAAACTGATAAAGAGACTGAAGTTAACGTCGGCTGCGAGTGGAGCTGAAGAAATACTACTCTCTCTCTCTGCACACCTTAAAGCTTAGGTCAGGAACTTTCTAAAATAACATTTTTGGTCAGATCTGTCAATATTCTCATTATATCCTGGCAGGAATCCAATCAGAGTTCTCTGTGATAGAAATCGACAGAAACAGAAATAGATCGGCCTCTATGGTCTCTGTTTCTGATGTACCAATCAGTGAGGTGGAACAGCCTGTGACTGCTCGAAGGCTGGAATAAATTGATAATAAGTCATTAGTGTGTTGCTTCACGTGTCATCAGCAGCGTCTGAACCTCAATCTCATCATTCATCTGTTTGCGCAGAGGGGGACAGACATATCGTAAACCTAAATTTAAGCTCTATAATTGCTTCATCTCAGACCTATCGCGTCACATCATCTAGCAAGTTGCTCTGGTTCTGCTTTCCGTTCTTCCCTGTGTTCCGATTGGCTGACCACTGAGAGCCTGGCTCACCTTGATCGGTCGTTCCATCTCGGGCTTCTTATAACGCAGCCACATCATCCCGACGATCGCCATGGCAATACAAAGCCAGTTGAAGAAGCTGAAGAAGTTTATGACGGAGTCGATGTTGGAGGAAAAGGCGTAGAGCAGCGTCATCAAACACTGTCGAAAGGGAGAGAGGGAGGGACAGAGAGAGAGAGAGAGAGAGAGAGAGAGATGGAGGGAGAGAGAGCGAAGATTAGGCACAATGAGAATGAACGCATTCAACACACACCTTATGTTTATGTTTCTGTGCCCTAATGTAGCATATTTCAGAAATACATACGGTGAATAAAAGTGAGGGGAGGGGGGTGAGGAGGTTGGGGTGGATCATTGACAGCAGACTGGGCAGGTGACCCTCCCTGGAACCCACAAAGAACAACCTGAGAGGGAGAGGAAGACACGGTTAATGAGCGTCTACGCATACGCTGCCAAGACTCCCCAAAATCCTGTGTTTTACCTGGACGATGTGAATAAAGAGCCATTAACGGATCCAAAGCAGGACAGCCCCACAAACACAGGGATGATCCACGACATCACACCCAAGTGGTAATTCCCAAAATCCTGTAAACACACACACACACACAGATATACAATTCATGTAACCTGACAGGAAACCAAAGGAGGAGAATCCCACGATGTAACCACGGCTACACCACTCACCACAGCCACAGCCTTGGAGTTGAGCATCTGCTCGGGCGTCAGGGTGGTGAAATAGGCCAGGTTGGTCAGAACGTACACGACTGTCACTATGGGCAGAGAGATGATGATGGCACGAGGAAGATTCCTGTGGAAGAGCGAGGAACGGCGAGTGAACACGACCATACACAAACACTCACTGGGACGATCTGGGCAGAGCGTAAATTATCCATGAATACTCACTTGTACGGCTCAATCATTTCCTCAGTAACAAAGTTTAAGTAGTTCCTGCAGGACAAACGGGCAAGAATCAGTGTTTCACATGCCATGTCACATTATCACTCATTCTTGTGAAGTGTAAATAGTTCGGGGGGCCAGGAAATGAACAGCATTTGATAATGATGGTAAAATCCATTTTCTTTATTTTATCTTTCGATGCACCGCATGTGCATCGCGGAAACATTCTCTCTGCTGTTTTGCATTAAAATACAAACATTTCAGCATAAAATATCATAGGGAAACACTTTCTGAGGCAATGGTGAATATATTTGTGCCTCACTAACTTTGTGTGTAGAGGCTCCTTATTGTGTTGCGCAGGGATCCATAAGGTTCCATTCAAAGGCAGACAGACTTAGTTTTGTTTCACAGCTTAACACAGTCAGCCTGGTTTGTTAAGGTATTTATTCCCATTTGATATGGTTTGGTTTGGATTAAAACAAACAGGATTATGATGGTTTTAGCACCTGATCACAATTATGGAGATCTCCATCCATCATCAATTGCATTTTGTCGTAGGTTCTCAATCTGCACTCCACACTGAGAGTGATGTATCAGTACCAAATGCACCCAAACACCCACATTTGGTCAAACTGGGTGCCTTTGGACGGAAAATCTTTGTGGTGTCGTGTTGTCAGAAGGACAAAGACCTTATTGGAGTCTTATTGGAGAGTTGGTGGCGAATTGACAGGATAGGTTGTACTTGTGTTAACTCACCAGCCCCCGTAGGCAAAGAGACCACTGTAGAGCGCCAGACCTATGCTACCAAACTCATATTTAGACCCCTCAAAGGAATTTTCGGGAAGAAGACGGTCCGTGCTACCTGAAAAACAACAGGAGAGAAAAAATTGCCAGGTTAAAGGACAACAAGACACAACAAGCACTCTGGAATGTGGATCAATAAAGAGCTGCAGTTAAACGGAATGAGAAAGACTGAGTCTGTGGCACCACTGAAGGATGAAGACCTGGAGATCCACATGAGACCTGGGTCACACAACAGGAGAAAAATGAAAACTGAGAGAGAGGACAAGCATGTGTGTGTGTGCTGATCGATAGGCATACATATGGGCCACCTCCACACAACAATTCCAATCAACGCGTTAATATCCGCTGAATTCTCGTTTGTCGTAGTCCAGATTCGGTGCAGGACCGCAGGAGGTCACAGAGAGGTTTTACTAATTTGCTTCAATTTCTCAGCCGTTCAAGGGATTTGAGCTGGCGACATTTGGGCCATAAGCTCAACTCTGACCTCCTGGTTACAACATGTCTGGGCTCTGTGGGGGTCTGTGCCTCATCCCTCCACACAACATATATACATTCACACACACACATTCTCAGACAGAGCGACGGTTGCTAAACCAACAGCTCGAGGCCCTGCTGGTATTGGGGAGAGGGTTAGCATTAAGCCGCTGGACTGCGTGGGAAACAACAGATTACACCTGTTTTTGTCTGCCCGTCTGTCCGTCTGTCTGACCCGTTAACCCCAAATCAAAGAGGGACCTGTGAGCAATTTGTCTTGTAAACACTGTAAATATACATATGCTGTGGTAAAATCAGTTCTCTTCCAAAAACAAAGGCATTTATTGGATCATTTATTTGTAAATAAAGAAGTATCAAATTTGCTCATATGAATTTCTACAAACTACAGAAAACACACACACACACACACACACACACACAAATGATGAATGAGGTCAACACAAGAACCTGAATTTCTTCTTCAGGTAAGTGAAGTTAAATGAAGAAAAAAAACTCAGCCAGTAGGTTGCGAAACTAAATAAATAATATTAAATATCACCTCCAGGATGTAATCCGGTACCGCCATAAACTGAATAATAACTCATGCAAAAGAATACAGCTGTTCTTACCACTGTTCGTTTGTAATTCTAGTCCTTTGGCAGTAATTGTAATTAAGAAAAAGGGGTTACAGGTAATCCTTTTAAGGGTTCTGTCACCTCAGTGGAAGCTCCGAGTATCTATGTTCCTTGACTCATAAAACCCTCAAAGCGTCTTTAGAAAACTCAGCGTCCCTCAACAACCAATCACCAGACAGACAAGTGTGGTGACAGCCAATGAAATGACAGGAATGGTTGACAGCTGATGGGACGAAGGCAAGTCTGTGGATGTGATCAAATGAACGCTAGAGCGCATGTAGTCTGTGATCTAAAGCTGGAGGCATTCTGAGGCATCACGGGCAAACAGTTATTACAGACACTGAACATCCAAAGATGACTGAGTTTTACAGTGACATTAGACCAAATCTATAATCAGAGAAGCTCCTCTTTCACAGAATATTTTGGAGAGATTAAAATGACTAATCAGCAGAATTATTCTTCATGTTCCATCGGCACACCTGAACAACACAAGATTGAGTGTGTGTGGATTAAGACAAATCTGGGACTGAAAGAAAGGCGGGTGTAGTTGTTGCTAAGACTGAAGGGAGAACTAAGGAGCAGATAAATCCTGAGCTCGGCATTTAGACTACAGCTTCGTGTAAGCTTACAGGGTCAGGATAGACAAATGTTTGGAAATGAATAAATGGCAATAACGAAGGTCATAAAATCTCACTCTGAATAGGAAGAGGGACTCAAGAAGGAGCCACCAAATTTAAAAAGAATATATTTGATATAATAGTGTTCGTTACTGTGCTCCAAGAATCAAGTAATTTAAGTGCAGCACTGTTTACTGTCTGTTTATGGCGGCTCTGGGCTCTTCACCCCAGGTGTCCAAACGGTCTCCACCACAGGGGGGAAGAGAGGACAGTCCCTAGAACTGTGTGGATTAACATGTCAGATTAACATGACTTGATAGACCTCTGTTTTCCTGCCAGTGACTGACAGGCCCCTTGACCATCAGCTGTTCGGATCACAAAGGGTTTGCTGTTTGCTGAATCAGCAGATGGTAAGGCGTTTACGATATCTGGTTTGAGTATAAGAGGAGCTCTCAGACGACACTCTAGGATCTTCGGCACCCAGATCTCCCACACGTCACTCGTGCGTAATCTCCTAGCAAAGTACTGTCTCTGTATTTTATGCATTGGCATTGTATCCAACACTTTAATCCTTAACAGAGCTATATCATTGTCTGTAACTTTAACTTTATCTTTATCATTGTCTGTATAAGTATTCTTAAATGACCCTCTTCATGCCTTCGCTCGTAGCTGTGGTTTCCATCATCATTAATCAAGCTCACAGGATACCGACCAATGTATCATTGTTTTACAGAAAAATATGAGTAAAAGTAGAAAGAAAAGTTTCTCAAGTTACTGTTTCTTGCCTTGAAAGGCCCCTTTTCACTGCAGATTGGAATAACTGGGTGCCATCAAGCAGCAAGGACGGCTCACAATGTTCTTCCAGAAGCACAAAATTGAAAGGAAATACAAATCACACACAAATACACAATTGTTTGCCGTCTCTCGGCAAAGCGGGTAATAAAAGGGTGCCTCATTTGCAGCCCACTTAGATTCAACGTGCATGCTTGGCACAAATTTGACCTCTCAATCAGGTCTGCCTCCCCATTCTCCTCTACCTCCAGTTTACAGACTGACTCTTACGCAGTACTTAGTTCTATTTGTCATACACGCACACACACGCTGGCTCAAGTGGATGTCTGCCGTCTTCGTGTGGCTCACATCTTTGTCGGCTCCGAGTAAATTTCCAATTAAAAGAGAGCGCTGTGTTCCAGCTGAGAGAAGGCCCCATCCGTCCATTTCTGGCTCCACTTCACAGCATCCCGTGCTCCTAATGAGCGTTTGCCAGGATACCACAACGCTAAACACTAAGTACAATACATTTCCACTAATTCAGTGCTTCGGTGGAACAATCAAGGTGGGACCGTAGGGCCTGAATTTAACAAGCATCCTCACCAAAAAATTCAGTTAAAAACAGATTAGGCTCACAAAATAATTTTACACTTTTTTTTTTTTTTCAAATAATAAATATTTTCCTTTCTTCTTGTATAAATAAATGTAAAAAAAATTTAATAAACCTTCCTAGCTGCATTACAGAAAATAGAGAAGGGTATTTTTAAGCATAAAAAATTAATTTTTATTGCATTTAATTTGAGAAATTTTGACACAATGCCATAGGCCGACGTGGGACTCCACCTGAAGCAATGGTGGTAAACATCGCCACACCATCAAACGAAGGCTTTCTCACTACACTAACCACATCACCACATCCTTTTGTGACTCAATTTGTGATATCGATGTGTGCCGACTGTATGAATTACAACACTTTCTGGTTCAGGGTAGAACTTTATACTTGCGGCAACTTTTGTGTGGAGTCATTGTTATTTCAGAGTTTAATGTTTACTCTAAAAGCTGTTACAGTTTGTTGTTCATATTTATTCTGCCATGGGTGAATTACTGTACAGGCTCAGCTTCAGGGGCAAAGGTGGAATAAAATAAATTTCATGTATTAATCTTTAACTGTTTGAGTCTCGGCAAACATGAATGTGCAAGAGGAGCTTTCTTAATAATTCATCATACATAAATGGAGTTTTTCCTGCTACGTTCACAGATGTTAACGATGTCGCAATTGATCTTTTTGACATTGATAGCAGCTTCCAACTCTGTCTTTGGGATTTCAGTGGTGGGGAAACTTTGTTTTCTCGCGGATCATGGATATATTTTTGTTTAATGGTTGTCCAATAAAGATTAATGTGAGATTTCAGCATCGTCAGGACGTGAACTCCTGCACAATAATAACAACTTTGCGCTACGCAAACATGAATGGCCGTGCTCGTACGTGCACACACAGCTGCAGTTGTCGGTTATTGGTGCATTTGTGGGATACCTTGAGCAATCTTGACAAAGCCGATGATGATGATGAGTCCCAGCGCCAGCAGCTTGGCCGCAGCGAAGAAGTCCTGCACTCTGGTGGCTGCCCTCACACTGTAGCAGTTCACAAAGGTCAACACGACTGCAGAGAGAGAGAGAGAGACACAACGCTATGACACGAGTAACACACCAGCCCCTCACCATGACCAGAAGGATTACTTAATCTGTGATCATTCTGCTCTACAAGCCAATGACTTCTAATGTTATTATTCCTTCAGCTAATGGGGATTGTTTGTGTGTGTGTGTGTGAAATGGTAAACAGATTCTTGGAGGAATGAAATTCTTTCTACTCTTTTTACTTCCCTCATTCCAACACACACACACACACACACACACACACACACACACACACACACAGTTGTTGAATACGCCTCTAACCCTGGAGCCCATTAAAAGTGATTCACTAAAGCAGCAGGTCCCTTCAAAGCTCCTAAATCAGGTCGGGTCCACAATGGGGAGACGAGACAGAACAATGAGGCTCTGTGTTCAAGAGACCGAGACGCGGACAGAGTACAGTACAGAGCTGGAAACACACACACACTTGCACACAAATGCACCCAAGCGTAAATACACTCAAAAAGAGAGAGAGAGCTTCGGTGACGCTGAACCCCCACTGCCTCCTCTAACCGTCCATCTAACCGGCAAAACACACACGAGGCAGACAAACTGTGTGAGACACACACACACACACACACATAGGTGAGGCTTTGTCATGTGGCCTCAGTCAGGATTTAGCCTTCATCCACTCTGAGGATTACAGTTACTGACCAGCAGCAAACCAGCTCACACACTCCTAATCAGTCTGTGGAGCTTTAAGCCCCAGTGGACACGAGCTCTCACACATGTTGTTTAAAACTCACATCCCTGAACACACAGGGAGACTTTTGATTTGGTCTCCACCGTCCAGCCCTGGTCAGTTCCTCTCTCAGCTGGGCAAAAACAAACTGACCACAATGATTGATCTATATATTGATGTATCCGTCCATCCATCCATCCATATGGAGCTCAGGAATGTCTTCAGAACTGATGGACTCCTCCTGCTTTTCCACGTTTCATCCAACTGTACATTATATCACCTTGTACGCTTTGACTGTGTAGGATTTTTAGCTGAATTATGACTTAATACTGTTCCGTTTCCTTGAACATGGAAGCTCGTGTTACTGTAAGCGTGTGTGAGAACACACGGCGAGTTAACGAATGCGTGAATGACTGCACATTTTAAACATTAAATATATTTAAACCGACGCATATACACGAATGAGTAATACGTCTCGCGTCGCTCGTCATTACTTTAAGCTGATGAAACACGAAGCGCGCGTGTGTGTGCGCGCGCGTGGAGACGGAAGTACATCCAACTGTGGACTTATTTTACGCACGAACTTTATCTGCCACCTCCCCAACAATGTCTCAGGTTGCATCATCCCGGCGTGGCGCGACTCGACTGGGGTACTCACGGATGCAGAGGCAGGCCACCAGCTTGGCCGCGATCTCCGGTACGGAGCACACCGGGAAGATGGGCTTCAGGAGGTACGTGGCGAACACGTAGGCGACGATGTACTGGGACGACGGGCGGATGATGAGCAACTCGATCCAGAGTTTGAGGAACGCCGGGAGGGAGCCGTACACCTCTAGGATGTAGGCGTAGTCCCCGCCGGACTTTGAGATGGTGGTACCCAGCTCGGCGTAGCAGAGGGCCCCCACTGTGGAGAACACGCCGCACACCGTCCACACCACGAGGGACAAACCCACCGAGCCGGTCTCTCTCACCACGCCGGTCGGAGTGATGAAGATGCCCGAGCCGATGATGGTGCCGACGATGATGGCCACGCCGTTCACCAGGGTGATGGTTCTCTTCAGGGCCACACCGTCTTCTTCTGCGGGATCCTTGGCCTCGCTTCCCGGGCTTCCGATCAGACTTGTGTCCGTCCTGTCCCCGTCGCTGCCCGGTAACGACAGCATCCTCTCCGTGACCTGGTGGTCATCCTCCCTGCCCGCAGACGAGTTGGAGTTCCTTTTCTTTAAACTTGACATGGTTGTCTGTCGGACGGGGGGCCACGAAGCGTCCCGCTTTCCCGACTCTCTCTTCCCCGATCGCCGGTGTTTGCTCGCTCTGTGTCCCGTATCAACCTCAAGAACTCCGCAGATCTGAGTCACGGCAGCGTGGCTCCGGGATCCTGACTCCGTTTGTTAGTGGGCTGAGTGAGGCATGAGGATACGAAGGTCCACCTCCTCCTAATCAGGACCACTCCCTGTCTGATGCGTCACAACATTAACGACTGACTCTTGCGCCCCCCACTGGCTATCTGCGGTACTACTTACCACACCCCCTCCATCCTGACAAATCAAAGAGATAAATAAAAGCAGACTACACTCACAACTTCCACTCAAGTCACACATTTTAAGGGGAAATAGAACATTTCTTGGGAAAAAAGCCATAAATTTACAAAAAAAACCTCATCCCAGTTGCAAATTGGGGGTGGGACACAACAAATAAATGTGTGGCTACTTAACACAGCTGATCAAGATGGCAAAAAGACTCTCTGCTCAGAGGGCCTTAGAGATTATTGTAGAGGAGGGACAAGCTTTGGAAGATGATGGAGAGGAGGAGTTTTCGGAATATGAGGATCACATTTCTGTCAATTAAGAGTCTCCAAAACAAGCCTGTCAGGACCAGCCAGCCAGAGGGCCAACCGGTTAGCAGCCTGCCATAGGGCCAACCGATTAGCAGCCTGCCACAGGGCCAACCGGTTAGCAGCCTTCCCACCGGTTGTTCTTACACTTGCTGGAGTTTTCTGACCCAAGGGGTAATCCACAGATTCCATGTGGGACGCAGAAACAGGCAGGGAACATTTCAGTATTGCAGCCGTTCCACTAGACCGGCCAACAATGGCTGAGTAGCAAAAACATAAACACCATACAAGTGTTAAGGAAATAATGACAACCATTTTTGCCATTCATTTGTGCTGGTTTTCGTGACACGGTCAACGTGATGGTTCATTTGTTGGGCCTTTATAAAGCACTAATATTTATGTTCCATGTTGGTTGATCGCCTTATTGTGCCTAGAAAAGCTAATTTGTCCTTTGGTAGCTGCTTTAAGTGAGGTTTACTTGATATAAATAGCGTCCGATCCAGGGTGTCTTCCTCATTTAGGAACGGAGGAGGTCAGCAGAAAATCCAGAGGTAAAACTCCTTTCAGTCTACAGTGAACGCAGTGTAGTGTGAGCCGCTTCTACAAGTTGTTTTTTTTATAAAAAAGGAGAAGGCGTTGGTGTTGAACTTGACTGCATTCGAGCGTGGTAGACAAGATCCAGATCAGCTGTAAGAGCCATTCTCCAGTGGTGGTTCCATACGGGCCAAACCCATTTATGGTGAACTAGAATTTTGAACCAAATTTTGAAAGGGATTCTGAGACAGAGTCATTATTCGAGGAGTGTTGGTAGTTGGCTGAGGTTTACATTCTCTGAGAGCGTTCTGTGGCTTCTGCGAACAGGGTGGTGAAAACAAATCTGGAACCGGTCAAACAGCATTATTTTGAGGATCTGTCAGTAATCAGTAATCAGATTTATTATAGTCTCCATTGTAGGTAAACAACACAATCCCATTGCTTGCGTCCATGTATACTGTATGGATTCATTCATTAATTCATGTTTTATCTTAATCATCAATCATTAATCAGTTAATTAATGAGGAAGCTGAGACAAACCAATAAAATATGTATATGTAATACTGTGCTGCTGTTTGTGTTTATTTCTGTTTATTATATAGTGAGCTGCTCTTAAAAGATAATAGAAGACAAATCTCCCTACTGATCCCCTCTACTTTTTTAGCTGAGTGTGTGTGTGTGGGTGGGTGTGTGTCAAACTAGGTGAGCACAGTCCAGAAGTACGACCACTTGCATTTAACATTCTAGAAATAGAAACGACACACCCAACTTTCTAAGTAAACTGAGAAGACTCAATGAGAGAAATAGGAAAGTTTGAGATTAGCGTTTCCCCAGGCCAGATTAAATGAACAACATGCTCTTGATAAATTGCTTTCTGGTGGAACACAGGAGAAGGTCTTGTGCTTGTTTTCCAAGTTTGACCTTTGTACCGGGAACACGGTTTTGTATTTCATACAAGGAGCAAGGTACGTGTACTAGCTCCAATTATACAAAAACACAGAATTAAATTTCAATACCCAGCCCAAGAGGCAATGATGCATGAGCTGGGAGGCCGAAGAAGCGATGGGCCGCAATGCTCTGAATGTGGGAGACCTTCCAGCAGAGACGCAATCGCTCCCTGCAACATGACGCTCCTCCTATGCCAGAACGAAAAAAACATCAGCCCATAAACAGACACAGAGCCACGGAGCGAGAATAGTGTGTCTGCTTTGTATGGAAGCACTGTGTATGTGTGTGTGTGTGTAATGCCACAACCCTACTCATTAGCACCATTTCACTAGCAGCTTCAGTTGACTGTCGCTAATCTCTCCATTAATCCAGCGCCGTTCTCCACCTGTCCCTCTGTGTCACCCCTCAGTTGTCTCACCAGCTCCCCGGTTTATAGTCTGGATTAACTCCATCATCATCATCTGACCAGATCACATGACCTATGAGGTTACCCAAGTTTCCAAACGGTACATCATAACAACATGGCTGAAATATAGTGCACGCTCGTCCTCCACCTTGACAACTTTTATTACGCTATCCGGCTCAATGTTACACTGTTATCCTCTCATCAAATTATATCAACTCTTTACCGCCATAGTAACCCATTCTCTGATCTTAGTAAGATATTTCTACACCATAGTAATTCCTTCTTAGATCCTGTTAACCCCCTTACCCCCCTAATAACCCTGTCTTAGATCCTAGTAATCCTTTTATACCATAGTAAAGCTCTCTTGGGCCCTTAGTAACCACCTCGTACACATTTCTAGTAACACCCCCTGCACACTAGCAACCCCCTTACACCATCAGCAAACGTGTTAAACGCCTCATATCAACCCAGTCGTACACTCCAGTAATGTCCTCTTTCACCCAAGTGTGGGATGTAACTTTTTTTCAGCGGCTTGACATTCGCTCTAACTATTTGTTCGTGTCATCCGAGGCGAGTCAGTTCAGCACTCTTACAGCCTTTGCCAAACTCTTTAAAACCCACGCACTTGCAGTGAGCGCTCAAAGACGCCGCCAATGGTGATGCTATTTCCTTGGATATTTTCCAGCAAACGTCACTTTGCTTTGCTTTGCTTGGCCTCATGGGAAATATAGTCCTTATTGCGGCCCCTTGAATTTGTTCAAAACACTTCTAAGCTACTTAGCTACTTTATTTTGCAGGCATTTGTAGTATGCTAGCTACCTTATTAAGAGAGTAGCTTGATTGGTGCTTGGCTGCTTTATATCACAAATAGCCAGTAGCTTGAAGCTTGCCCACATTTGTCTACATTTTTGTCGGCTTAATGCTCAAGTATGCCAACTGTAACTTTTCTCAGAGTTGAGTTTGATGCCAGGTCTCTGAACCATTTCACCCCTTTCAAGGACACACAACGACTTATTAACGGCTCAAAACCTCTTAATACATACATACCCTCCATGCACACACCACCACAGACAGACAATTTCCTGTTCTTAAACACAGGAAGTGGACACAGTCAATGTATGATGGCTAAGCCCAGCCTTGAGGTGCAGTGTGGTACTGGATCCATCCATCTTGTCTAAGCCTCAGGAATGCGGGATCATTGTCTCAGGTGGAGCCACAGCTCAAGAGACACCAATACAAACCAATCAAAGTCTGTCGTCTTTGGCTGATGTAACTTTGTCTGTCTGTGACTTTACCTGGCTGCTCCTACAGGCCCCCAGGAGACATGGGAACAACTTCAGCAACATTTTTCAGTTAGTCACGGGTCGGGTCAAAAGGGGATGAATAAAGTACCTATCTATCTATCTATCTATCTATGTACTTTTACCAGAGATTTTTTTCATAATCAATGAAAACTGGCAAACACCAAAGGTACCATCTTTATTAAGCTGCATTTTAAATTCCAGCAAAGCTACTCAACACTGGAACAAAGAAACACACACAGACACACACAGGACGTGCAGGTGAAATTTTGAATGTATTATGTGTCATTATTGGCAATAATTACTATTCATCCAACTCTGAATGCAAAAACTGCAGCACATTCCTGTCATTGTGAGACATCGTATCTGCTCTCTTTCAGACTATAACAACAACCTGGTTTTTGTCTGTTTGTTGTGCAATGTTGCATCATTTTTTCTCATAATTGCATAGTTGGCGTCCAGCTGGGCGTTTCTGTATGGAATTTACGTGTGCTGGTTTCCTCCCACCTCCTAGAACACGCAGGATCAAGTGCAAACAGACTGAGGCAAGAAACTTCAGGGACATTTGTTTTGTACCTTTAGAGATTCTGCACTATGAGAGTAAACGTGTGTATAAAACCATTGACTGACACCCTGCAGCCTGCTGAAACCACCTCAAGTTGCATCTCAAGAAAAACACACTCACCTGGCTTTAGTACCTCAAACCTTTTCATCATCGTTTCTATCCAATGTTTGGAGAACGAAAGGTGGGAGCAGGAGGAAGAAGGTAAACAGAAGACAAATGCAATGGAAAATAATACTTTAAGAAGGTTTAAGGGATTCTATAGAATTTGTAAGATAATAACGAAGCCACTGGGGGACTGATTCCTCTGGCTTTTTGTCTGAAACACCAAACACACAGCGTAGGAGCTGAGGAACACGTGTAAGAGAAAGATGAAGAGGAAGAGCAGCTGGCTTGTGGTTCTGAGGAAGTAGGGCCTCTTTCTTGATGTACATTCCTGTTTATCTGTGTTCTTGTGTAGAGAACTGGCAGAGTTCCAAAGAGGAAGACGTGCTCTTTAATTAGAAGCTGCTTTCTCTCATCTTTTCTCGTTTCATCTCCGGTCATTCTCGTGTATCCATGGTGAAAGATCAGAAGTCATGATCTTGAATCAGTCCATCAATAATCGATTGAGTATATTCAAGAAGACAAAGAAATTCTATCAATAAAAATTGGGAATACGCTGTTTACAAATTCAACAACAACTATAGCATACGGTTCAAAGCGTAGGGGTCTCCAGTCAGTCTGTCCGGGTCCATACAATCAGGGGAAGCCCAGCCGAGACTGACTGGTCTGTCTCTGTAGGTTAAGGCCTCTCTCCCCTGCAGCCAAACACAATAAACACTCCACAGGTCCATTTGAATCCAGGTCTCTTTGGTGAAGATCAGATGGAGACCCAAATCACAATCACCTGGGTTAACAGTGCACAAAAGCGTGCAAACAACCCACCCGTGGGACTACAGGGGCCTGGGTGGGGCTCCCAAACATCCCCTCTCTGTGTTAAAGGGCTTCAAAGGTATCACCAGGGGTGCGGAGGGTGACTGAGAAACAGAAGCAGAACCAACCATTTATTTTCACACTAGTTCCTGTCTGGATTTGGGCTTTGGGTTTGAACAGGTCAAGTGGAACAACCCGGAGGAACAATGGAGTTCATTTCCTAGAGAGACAAGGACAGATTGTAAAGCTGCAGCTCAAGAACACGAACACACACACACACACACACGCTTGATATCGTTCCCATTCGGTGAACAGTATGAGCATTTAGCAGACTAAATCGTGACTTACTGCACATTAGATGCTATAATTAATTTAATGGCCATGCTGCATAGAAAAATACTCACTGTATCACAGTGTCAGCTGGCGTGTGGCTTCACATTCACTTGGTAGCCAACAGGGCCTAAGAGATTTTTTTTTAAATAGCCTCATGGGGGCGCTTTTGGGGATTCCTTTACATCTATCATCTCAACATTCACTTTAACCGATATGAAATGGTTAAATTTGTAGAACTGATTTAATCATAATTAATACGATGAATTAATTGAGGTTATGGTTTCGGCTTTGCTAATGTGTTGGCAGGATTACTGAAAAGATATCGAAACATTTCTGATGAAATTTGGGAGAAATGGTCATGGACCAGGGATGAACTAACACATTTTGGTTAAAATCCGTCCTTAACATTCAGTTAAGAGAGATGAGTTATATACAGCATGCGTCTGTCATGGAACTTTGGCATTTTTTTCAGCTTTTCCCTGAATGATAAATCAGTATAAAACTTAACTAAGTCTCATTAAAACATTCCAAACAGCAAAACAAGGAAACCGTACATATTTTTACACATTTTTACACTTTATTGTAATATCATTTTGTATAGATTAGTTTCTTTAGAATCATCTTTACATCCATAATGTGATCAACACACAAATTAAGGATCAGGGGTCTCCGGGAACAAAACACTTCCTGGTTCCACAGCTGGACAAGGTCTATAAGAATCCATCCAGGTGGAACACAGCATGCAGGCTGAACGAGCCCTACAGGGCAGGAATGTTAGCTGCCCACTGGTCAAATAAACAGTTAGAATATGCACTCTACATAGGAAAATGCACAGCACACACAACAAGAGGCAGGGGAACACACACCTGTTCAAACATCAAACTGAATGGAATGACAGAGGCACTGAAACACAGCAGAACTCCATTCTATAGACTGTGTATTATCTGTAGAAGTCAGGGGAATATGTTACACACTTAAACATCGGCTCAAACATTTATTGAGTCAATCACCTGAAATTATTTTCTAATGCCTTATTACTTAATCCCACTTTGACAGACGGACAGTTTGGACCAGGGCCCCACAGGGCTGACGTTATTGGACAAAATCTGTTACAGTACGTCAGTGCAGATGTTTATAGATGTGTAGAAACATTAAGGGCGTGGTGCTAAATTCAAGGCTGTCCTGGGCCACCGTCTGTTTACACGCACAATACAAATGAATGTATTCCAATTATGACAACAAGTTGATTCCCTATCATATGTAAACACCAGAAACAGATTGAAAACAGAATAGATTAGCAAAATGGATGTACTAACACTTAGATTACAAATGAACTGGTGAAGCCACAAATATATTTCATCCATACTTTGCTTTATGCATTCCTTGCAGTAAAATGTGTGCATGTAAACGTATTGACAGCTATGATGATATAACACTAAGTTCCTCCCCTCCCCCACCGCGACCCCACAGCACATTTCCAGAATGCATTTTTTGAGGCACATGAAGACATTACAGTGAACATCCTGAACAAAACCACATAAAATTCTGCCTCGCGTAAAACCCCCCCGAGTAACTTTTCATCATAGTTTATAGTGAACATGGTCATCTAGTGGCGAGGACAGATGACTGTTTTTAACAGTTTTGCTGTTAGCGTTCCATTACAAGCTCCTTAAAATATGAAAAGGTCATTACGTGACAGGAATCCTCCAAATCCCCTCCTCTTAAGTCCAATATCCACTTTAGGAGGGTTTGAGATTTCCACCAGGGTTCATTTGTTTTCATTTTTAAATATTTAATATTATACTATATTAAACAACCAAAAAATGTCAGTTTAAAAATGCAATAATGACAAAAAGAAAAAGACAGCTATTCAAATGACCACTAGCATGACTGAGTTTCAGTTTTCGTGCTCTTCCTTCCTGCCAAAATTCTTTCCTTAAAGCTCAAACACTTGGCCCTTTACACTCCCACACACCTTGATGTCCAATTATCTGTAGTCTATCTCGTTCTCTCTCTCGGTTGATTAAATCGGCGAGGGTTTTCACTTTGAGAGCTTTAACCTTTGGGTAAGATAAATCAGTTGACAAAGGAAGCATATCTAGTCACAGCTGTACCGTGACAGAGAAGGTGATGTTGATCCCGTCGCCCAAACATTTCATCGCTATCTCTTAAAAATGCTTGCTGCCACCTCAGCTGTTTAAGACAGCATCCTTTGTGCGTTTTGACATTATTTTAAAATAAAACACTAAAATGCAAAATTCCTCATTGTACACAAATATTCAAAATCCGTACCCAATCAAAGAAGGAACTTCTGAATTTGTAACATCTTGACCCCTGTGTGAGGACAGAGAACCATCACCAGGCAGCAGTGAGCCAGATCGGTCCCCACGGTTTATTTCTGTTATTCCTTTTGCTCTTTGCACACAGCTGTACCAAGATGCTCTGGGGATCGTTGCCAGTGGCAGTGAGTCACACACGGAACACTTAAGGCATTGTAGTTATGGCATATGTCTACTGCTGGGCAGAGTTATGAAGATGGCGGCTGCTTTTTTTCCAAACAGAATATTGTTAAAATACATAAATGTGCTACGGTAACCTGCTTGTCTGTGCGTATCAGTAACGTGTTTTAACTTAGCGCAGAAGAGTTCCTTTAAATCTATGTTAGATGTATATAATCTCTTCATAGCAAATTAAAATAATGTACATTCTATTTGTGTTATCTTGCTATAACAGCCAATAGTTCAGTTTTAAAAAATGATAAATGAAGTATGTGCTGCAGTGGAGACTCACTCCCCCAAGCTATAAGGATCATCTGATCATCTATGCCTGCAGCTTCGGTCTGTAAACCAGAAAGTGCTGTGCTGTAGTACTGAGAGTGGTCAGTAGGCGGAGCTGCTTCCACGCTGCAGTGTAAAACCATGAACAGTAACTGAATGAACTTTGACTGTAAAGGCATAACAATGTCAAAAGAACCGCAAAACTGCATATTTTCCCTGAAGAAAACACCACTACGTCATCCCTTATTGCATAAAAATGAATGCCCCAAAATAAGAAGAGTATGAATTAAAATAAAGGTCTGAACTATCTAAAAATAAGTGTCTTCTCCTCCTCCCTCCATGTAAAACGTTTTGTGTTCTAAAAAAATAAACACTTTCATTGTGTGCAAGAGGAAGAGCAGAGAGTTAAAAAAGGATGTGACGCTGCTGGAGAACATTAAAAATCCATCAGAGTACAATTATCGTTTTCAGAAAACTGCTGATAGCCATAACGTGGACACCAAGACTGGCTTCAACCCAGCTAATGTACACAGCAGCTTTAGTACAGGCAATGAGTGTGTTGTGACTGTGCGTGGGTATGGTTGTGTGTGTGTGTGTGTGTGTGTGTGTGTGTGTGTGTACTGGTTTCAGCATCATCAGTGGGTGTGCCGGTCGCCTTAAGATGACGGTGACTCCTGGAGGAAGGGGACGAAAGAAGAGCGGATGGTCCGACCTCGCAGAGGCTGCTGCACACGGAAGTTGTTAACCATCCCACGCTGCACTTCCTCCTCCGCTGCGGTGAACAGAAGGCTCCGGAAGACTGCCAGCTGCGAGAGAGAGAGAGAGAGAGAACGGGAGGGGTGATGCGATGGATCGGTGCATCTTCTGCACATCTGTGACATTCACCTCTACGTCTTCTACGCTTAACGCACCGGCTTTACATAGTAAATCAGCAGGCTCTGGAAAGTTGTTAGATTCACATACGCACAAAAAAGCATCATCTATTCTCTGATCTCTTCTATATTTTATATTATTTCTATATTTACATGTTTTGGTCTTAGAAAGTATACACGCACACACACACACACCTGGTCGTGGCTGACTTCTATGTGCTGCTTCATGATGATCCAGGTGACGGACTCGGTCAGAGGGGGCGTGGTCAGAGAGCCGTGGTACGTCCAGTAGTCGTCAATATTGGTGGGCAATAGACAGGCTGGATCAAACCTGGTGAACTCTACTATGCTGCTCTACACACACACACACACACACACACACACACACACATAAACACACACAGTGAACGGCTACTGTTAAAGAGACAACCATGTATCACATACAGCATTCCTGTTTCAATTAGAACCATAATAGGGTGAGTGTAAGATTCTGCTTTATTCTTTACAACTGTGGCAGCAGAAAATCCAACTTGGCTCCAAAAGGTTGAAGATTCATTTCAAATACAAATGAAATCAAATCCCAAATGAGTGAAGAAACACATTAGCATGGTAGAGTACAGATTATTATCATAACCACAACAATGACACCGCCGCCGTATCAATACTACAACATCAAAGCTAATAATTACCTGATCACTGTGTAGTTGGATTATTTTATCAGATACCAGTCTTGTTAGGCACAGCGTGACGTATCAATAAAAAGAACAAACTATGACCAACATGTTCAATAAGCAATACAGAAACTTTGATAAGAGTTACAGCATGGAGCAACTTCTATTGTTCTTTAATAGATACATGGGAGTGTAGTGAAGTATTTAACATAAATATGTGTTCATACAATACTACAATCTTTAAAATGAAGTAAAGCGATGGTTAAGATGAAATGATGCTGCTAATGTGAACTCAACATGTGACAGAGAATAAAAATGAAATAATATTTTTTTCTGTGAACACCGTGTGTGTGTGTGTGTGTGTGTGTGTGTGTGTGTGTGTGTGTGTGTATACTCACTTTGTGTCTTATTGCAGGCAGAGCATCAACCAGTTTTTGCAGCCCCTCGTGTCTCTTTCCCACCTAAACAAGGATTTGACATTTATCCAAATTAGACACAATCTCCACTCACTTCTTCAAAAAAAACAACAGCTGTGTGTGTGTGTGTGTGTGTGTGTGTGTGTTTTACCTTGAGAAAGACTCCTAAAACAGCCAAGCCGTTGTCCTCCATCACTGCCTCCTCAAACAGACTGTACTTGTCAGAGTTCCAGTGGACCAAATGAAGCTGAGAGCACACGCACACACGCACACGCGCACACACAAACCAGACACACCAGACACGTCAGACATACAGTATATGAACTTTGGCCTAGCCTCTAACCTACTTATTCCTCCATGTGACTCACTAACTCCCTATGGACTGTCTTTGTCGTGTCAAAATGTGCTGCCTTCTCGTAAACATATTTCTAATCGACTATGATTTACTTTAGGTTAAATATCTTAATGTATTTATTGTGATTTTTGTAACAGTTTACAAGAACAGCTTGAAAACTGGGCTGGATCAATTGATAATTGTCTATTTTTCATTCCATAAGAAAAATAAACAAATAAAAAGCGCCCGTCTGTTTGTTCCCCTCTTCTCCGTATGTGTGTGTATTTCAGTGAATTTGCTCTTTTCACATGATAGAAATTCCACAACATACACACTCACACTCACACTCACACACAGCTGACTGATTTGACCCATGACATAGGCACATTCCCGGCAACTCTAACAAGAGCTTTACATACTGTATGGGACACACACACACACACACACACACACTCTCTCCCTATGTCAGCGGAACATTTTGCCGCCCAAGTGTGAACAGCATGAAAACAGATCCGTTGTGGTAAAACATGGTGGGACAGGAAAAACACTTAAAACAACAATATCTAAAGTGGACTGTTTAAAACTTCTTACATGTGTACAGTTTTAGTTAATAGCAATTGTAAAATATAGGAATAAATAGTTGTCTTAACATTAAATGATGATGTGACAATGGAGAAATTCCATAGTCTGGGATTTTTAGGAATATTTTTTCATATCTTCCAGTTTTGTCTTTCTACATCTGGTCCTTATTACTGACTGTATGTCTGATGAAGGAGGATTCTATCCTTTGTCATTTTATATTTAATCCGTCTCCGTTTGTCTTACTGCGTACTCCCTCCAGCACAGGCACAATGTATTGTTTACTGTAAACTGTAAATGGCGTCTCTATCTCACCTCTGCGGGGAACAGCTTCCTGTCCACAGTGTGCTCGGACCCCCAGGCGTTACTTTCACCCCAGTGGAAGTGGAACTGACACAACCTGAATTTGTCTTGCAGGGGACCCCCTTTCAGAGCTGCACCAGGAAGTGAAAAGACAGACAGATGTTGGTGTTCAGCTGGTGAAAAAGCTTTCTGTGCTTTCTCTCACATCCTTTGCGGTGCACGAGGCCTTCATAAAGTTAGGAAACTTCCTCTTAAGCAGATCTTTCAGGGTTAAGCCGTATACCTTGCACCGCTAAAGAATAAGTGAACATAAGACAATGGACAGAAACGTTACAAGCATAGTTCAAGATCTGCTAATTCCTCTGTTGTGGAACGTCTCAAAGCAGAAACATTCCACAACTCCCTCCCTGCTTTGATTTAGAGGTCAAACACACAATGTCCTTCTCCTTTATCTCCTTTTTTAATCGCTAAATAAACTGAAGCCACTGCCAGCTCCGCTCTCCGCATCTTTCACGGGTGTCTGTTGTTAAAAAAAAAGGTAAAAAGTCACTGCTCCTTGGTGCCGCTCGGTAAGTAAACAGGAATTCTATAGATGGAGTAACACTAGCTGCTCTTTAGTTGTTGAGATCAGGAACTATGAGTAACGTGATCGACAGTTTGTGGTTTTCACTCAGCGACTTTCAGTGCAGCACTGATTACTGGATTTTCCTACTTGAGGTAATCCTCTTGTGCAAAGAAAAACGTAATCTGGATTTGCCAAACTCAAACTCATACACACAATCTCATCTCTTCATGCTCATATGGAACCTTAAATTTACCAGTAAGGCTTTCATGTATGCAATTTATACTCGGAACAAACGTGCTTATCTACACGTTCTGGTGGTGAGTTTGAAGATAACACACTACACATGAGCAGGACTGTTTGCTATTTGGCACACATGTATACCTTACCAAAGATAAATTTAATCAGCAGTCACTATAGAGAAATCTTGGCCAGACTTACTGGATTTGTCTGTAGTGTCGTCATACTCCACCAGGAAGGAGTAACCGTTGTTCCAGATTTGCTGACAGGTCTGAGGGTCATAATCCGCAGTGAGAGGTTTCAGCTCCGAATCAAAGACGCTCTTTCGTACTACAATGTCAATGGGAGACTGACGGTCACCTCCTGGTACCTCAAGAGGCCCCTGCCACATGGGATGCACTGAAGAGGAGAGGAGGATTAAATGTCAAATAACCTGTACCTAAAAACAGTCCGAGCCCCCAAAAAAACTTCAGAAAACAACTACTGAAATACGAAATGCCAACACCTACTTTTCATGTTGTACTCGGCCGCGTCCTGCATTTTTACACAGTCCATTTTCAGGCAGATATGTCAGAGTTTCCTCTAAGACTCATCCAGCCACTAAAGCCCCTTTGGAGGAACTAACTGAAGAGTAGCGAGTAAGGAATAATACTTCCTTCTAGTCCTCTTCCACAAAGGAAATGACAAAATAAGAGACGTGGGCTGGCTGTGCTGAGAGTGACACGTGGAATGTCCTGGCACACCACCAGAGGAGATCAGACAAAGACCCGTGGCCAGTTTAAATCACAAACCCAGGCCAATGTCTGTTAGCCAACAAGACCCCGAGCTCTTTCCGTACCTCATTTGCCCTTTTGCCTTGAAATCTACTCAGAGAACATAAACCTTCCCACTGCTATGAAACCCTCCCCTTATGTCTCTATGTTTTTCCCTCTCTGTCCACCTAACACGAGCCTATTTTTCTTCAAAATCTTACCCCCGCAGAACAAATGTTTTAGTCCATAATCTGTCCAAAAACCCTACAGCAGTCAAAAGTGTCATCATTTTCCTCTCTAATCCTCCAGCACAGAGCGAAATTAGAGCCGCCTTGGACAGGTTGGACTGGGAGATGACCTTTATTTTCATCGGTTTCCGTGGACGCCTCCGGTGGGAGGTGTCTAGCTGAATCTGTGTTATTGGATGGACACCATAACTGCTTACAAAGCCATTCAGGCTTCCTCCACTGTGATGGTGCTCTAAAAGTCACATGGATGATCAGCTGTTTTCAAGAAGAGGATGAGGGGTCAATAAACGAAGAGCACTGAAATGAATCAAAGCTCACATGGACTGCACGTGAACAGAGACGGCTTAATGGGGACAGAGAGACCTCACCTTGAACACGGTTGTACCACCACTCACTGATTGTTTCAGAGGCTGACTTAAATGTGGTCAACATCATCAGAGAGGAAAATACAGCATGTAATATTTAACCCAGACTTTCCTGGGTCTAAAGTCTAATAGAAATATTTCTGTTTTGATTCGGACCGTGGGCCAGTTTGTTGATTGAACTTCTGGTTAAAAGTCACTGGTTGCTGTTGTGGATGCTGATCACATGTTTCTGTGCTCAGGTCAGAGCAAGTGAATCCAACATAACACTCTAAGACTTCAAGGTACCAGTTCCATTTAAAGAGATGGGATTTTTAGGCCCGTTCCCAAAGCCGTCCTCTCAGCCTAACCCTATCTACTCTCCTCCATTTGCTCGTACACGTCGAGGATCCGCCCTGTTAATTGATTGATAAAGCCATCCCAAACCATCTGATCGGGAGTGGGAGTGAGCTGATTAACCCCTCCATAAGCGAGTGTGATGGATGTTCACAACAAACCCTCCAGGAAGCGTGTCACGGAAGAGACAACACACAAATGTGATGTCTGCTTTGTTATGCTGCGTCACTGCATTTCGATCATGGATCAAGTTTCTTTCACTGGAAAGAGAAAGCTTAAAATTGCACACATCACACATGAGCTGCATTCTCACAAAACGACTGAGATACCTATGTTGTGGTTTTTTTGTCATAAGACTGATGAAATTAAAATAACATGTTAATAATGTGACTTTGTTAAATCGCAAAAACACAGTTATCCATCTGTTAACAGCCATGGAAATCACTGCTTCCTGCTTCCGTGAGAGAGCTCGAAGGGCTGAGCTTAGTTTACCGAAACACATAAAAGCTCTGCAGCACTGAACCTGTTCTCTAATTTCCGCTGTTCTTTCTCTGTTGTCCTAGATGGCACAAGATGGTAAGACGAGGCTCGTGTTACGGGGTGTGGTGAAGGAGTTGTTGTAACTGGTAAGGCAGGCTTTAGAGACTCGGCTAATCAGTGGCACATCTGAGACTAGTGGAAAAAACCCAGCCCAGAGGATTCAGCGGTTAAACTTCGAAAACAATGGCATGGAAGGAGGTTATCATTTTATGGCTGCTAGCAAGGCAGACAATCCTCACATTAGTGAAACATCTAAAATCTTACATAGATGAGAGCCTAACTGACATACTGGCAGATGTTACCAGTTGTTCTCCACTTGCAACACACACCGTGTATTTAATAGCAGATGTGCCTAAATGATATATGTGTGGTATGTTTCCTTGTTTATGTATCGTTTGACTTTTGTTTATTACCATCACTAACTTTGATAATAAACTTCATTTTAAACATATTTTAATATATATTTAAGCATATCCTACAAAATCACAGTGATATCTGTCATCTTACTTTCACATATTGCATCAGTAATGCCCCCTGGTGCCAAAACCCACTGCCCAGGGGATTCTGATACAGCACATAGTTGCCTTCATACACCAGGGCCTTTAAGGGCCTCAAACTACCCCTGTATGGGGCAGAGACTGGGGCATCAACGATAAACTGAAAAACCTGGCAGCTGGAATCCCTGTTAGCGGCATTGGGGTCTACAGAGTAACATTAGAGTCAAATCCAAATCCGAGGCTGGGTGAAATCCATTTCAGGCTTTTAATTTCTCTTCAAGCACGTTTTGAGATGACAACAAGAGTGAGCGATCCATCCGCAGAACCACAACCAAAGCCTTAACGGTGAAATTCGAACAATCAGCGGTGTGACTGAGTGGGATCCGAAACCATACTCACTCTGTGAAAGCACATATCTGCTGGAACACGCCGTCAGGTTGCATCTTCTAACAGGCGTTAACCTCTGACTCCGGGCTTGTCGAGCGATCTGACGTTGCAGTTGGGACAGCAGAGGTCTCATCAAGGCAGACAAATTCACCATGTTTACCCAGTTTACGTGAACGGTTTCACTCTTTTATCGCCCTTTGTAGTTGTCCTTTGGAAGTCTGCCGCTAACAAACAAACTATCGGTTGGCTGCTCCGTCTCTTCGTCTCTGCCCTCCTACCTTTCGTTAGAGGCGGAGAAACACACAAAGCAGCCTTTCACTGGGCACACACATAAATTAGGACCGCGGGTCACAAGAACGACTTCTCCGGCAATTATGACGCCATTTTGGTCCGTTTACAACGTTGCTTTCCAGGCCAACCGAGCCATTGACGAGGAGACGAGGGTTTTAGCATAAAAACGGTAAGTGTATGGGAGAGGAAGTGGGCGGGGCGTCTCCCGTGCTTTGATCAATCAGAGGCTTGCTCCAAGGGGCGTTCGTGATACGTCACACATGCAACCTGGACGTCAACGTCAAACAACTAAAATAAATGAATTAAAAAGACGAACAACCATTTCTGAATAATGATTATTTATAGTTATTGGTTGTTTCGCTGATACATTCACTATTGAAGCTGCATCCCTAATTTAATTTTCTTTTCATTTTGTCTTGGAAAATCGAACAGAGCAGCGTTGGGGGTTCCGAGTACATTGCAGAGGCATTACGCTGTAAGATATTGGTGAAAGATTACTTTAAAACTTCAAAATTTAACTGGTGGTACCTTTAGAGTTTAAGAGGTTGGTATATATTTTCATTAAGCCTGTATCATGTGACTCATCATGTTCCTCTGTCTGACGCCATGTTATTAATAATTTAATAAAATTAAGATTACTCCTGTACATAAAACTGAGCACTGTTGTTCAGCTGATTGCTACAAGGAACATTTCACATCCATGAGAAAAATGTACTGATTCCAGGATGGCCCTAGATTGATTGTGCCATGGCTTTATAACAGCAAATGAGATATTTGCTCTCTACTGCTGTTACAAGCAAAGCTTCATCTTATACATTGCCTGAATCGAGTTCATACTAAAGTACATTTTGTGCTTATGGTATGCTGTGTGTCTTCCTTACTCATTTCAGGAATGTTTCTCTCTGTACAGAGGTGACCTCATGATCACTTTCGGACTTTGATCCCTAAACCCGCTATTTAGATGAGCAGATTGAAAAACACACAGTCCAAATGTGATGTGCTGAAACTAACTATTTGGTGCAGTGGTTTTATTTTCTCTTGTTGTTGTAACTTGCTGCATTCTGAGGAAAGGCACACTTAGTAACTGCACAAGTAGAAAATGTTGCAATTCTACACTATTTCACCAACACAGTCTTCAGAAATAACAACGTTCTTATATAGAACAGTGAAAACATAAAAATGGCCATATTGCAAAGAAGAAAATGTGTATGTGATGAGACACATTTGGAACTGTTTAATGCCAGGCCAGATGACATTGAAATATGACATTATGGACTCTAAAAGAGGAGTTAGACGGGGGACCTTGCAGTAGCAGGTCACCTACATGGAAAACCTGACACAAGGACTTTGATAAATCAACTGCACATCAGCCCGTTTAACCCCTGTAATACACAAAAATTATTGATTCTGGTCAAGCCACCAAAACATCTCTGATTATGGTTGAGTCCAATTGTAACTTTTTTAATGCCAACAAACAGCAAACCATGACAACCAGAAACACTACTGTAACATGATTCCACTTCAGTACTGACCTGGATATCACCCATGTGTGCTTAGCCAGTTATTGATGATGATGATTCATTACAGTGTCTTTTTTAAATTCTCTACCAGTGGGTCACATCATGGTTTTTATGAAGAGCATAGTTACACATTTGCAGCCAAAACATGTTAGTTCTAGAAAAGAGGTAGCAACTTAACACCCATGGCACAATTTGGCCAAACTCTGCATCAGTGGCTGTGTGCTTTACCAACATGACCAGAGACAAACAGTCTGCAGATAAAAGTCGGCATGTTTACATGGACAATGTACCGTCTGTATTGTCATTAAGGCAATAATGCAGCAGGAGACACCGCCACAAAAACACCAGGTGAGGAAACCAATGTTGTGAATGCTTACACCATCAGTAATCCAAAAGTCCATCAATGCCAATTTATACCAAACGTAACCTGTTTACAGTACGTTTGGAAAAAAACGTTCTTGAATTTGATTTGAACATACATTTTATCTTGCATGTAAACATACCAACTGAGGAAAAACTCCCACCACTGCAGACTCTTGATTCTGTCAGTAACAATCACTTCATATACTTTAGGAATATTAAAACTCAGGACGTTTTGGCATTTAAATCCATGTCTTCTGAAACCTGACAACAATGCACAAATACACCCTGACTTGTGTAGCACAAGAAATACAGTATGCTTATAAAAAATACAAAACAGCACTTATTTTACCATCAAGAGAAGCATTTATAGGGATCAAATATGAATAAAAATAACAAAAAGACTGAAATTTTTTGAAAAATGATTTGAACATGTAGAATATATTTACAGCATCAGGTTTGGAGAGCAGAACGATTATGAAAGCACAGAGACACAGAGGTTTGGAAAAAGGTAATGACAGAAGACAGAGAAGGGCAGTTAAATTGTTCTTCATCAAAGAGTGTTCTTTTTCAGCCGGGTGTCTGTCATGAGTCAAACAACAATATTAAAGAGTTCTCAGTTCCATGAGACTGCAGGGAGGACTCAGTCCAGAGCAATGATGTCGTCGTCATCATCATCTTCAGCTGGGGCGGATACTGCGTTCAATTGGTCCGTTCGTGGGCGTTTAGTGGAGGTCTCACCGGTTTCTGCATCCGAATGCTTCCTCTTGGTGCCACTAGCCGCTGTGGTTGCCGAGCTAGATGGTGCCCCTTCCTCCTCATCAGACTCAACAATCATGATGTCATCCTCACTTTCTGGAACTGAGACACAACAATAGAGCAGAATGTTCATTTTCAGATCAAAAAGGAAGAGATTTCTATAAATGATGGATGGATAGACCACCAATTTCATCAACAAATAGAGGAACACACAACATTAGCATCACAATAAAATACATGCAAAAATAAATAAATAAAAATAGGAAAAGTTGTTATTCTCTGCTCACCTTTAGAAGAGGTGGAAGGCTGGGCAGTGTCCTTATTGCCATTGGTGATACTATTAACTTCCTCTTGGTTACTTGGAAGAGGTGGAGCTCTGTCTGGGGCATCACCAACTACTTCAAACTCCACATCTCTCTCTAGCTCCTCACTAGGAATGAAAACATGCAAACATACAGTTTGAGTTTTATTCACTACAGCATTTAAAAACATTGTATTACGCTACTCTACATATTCCATTCACACCCATATATACATGCAATGAATGAATGCATGAATAGATACATGTGGGAGCACATACGTATGCAGGACATTGACGAGGAGTGTGTAGTCTTGAAGAAAGTCATCAGCTTGGAGACGGCTGCCGTTACGAATCCCAAAGTCAGAAAGAAACTTATTGTTGTTGGCTGGGAATTTACAGAAAGTTTAGATGAGTGTAGCACACATAATACCCAAACACGGACAGGTTACTACCTAATTAGTAGGTTAAACTATACATTGCCATCCATTTCATTGTCCTGTGGCAATGATTGCTCATATCTCTGGGAGTTTACTGAAGGGATAGATTCAGTGAGTCCTTGTGCACTGTATGGGGACATTAGATGAAACTACAATGACAAACAAAGACTTACTCTTCTTCTTCTTCTTGGTGCCCTCTTTTGGCCAATTATTGTACTTCACTTTCACGCTTGCCCTCACAATACAATTGCAACTCCTACATTCTCATGCTTATTGTCTCCTCTCATAACCTTTTTTCGGTGTACATTTTAACTGTTTGGTCAGAAACCACAGGCAGAAAGGTAACAGCTGACAGTTTTTGAAGAATGAGTGCAAAGCTGCTGTGTCTGCTTCCTCCTTACCTTCTGTCTCGCCTTCCTCAGAGGAGATGAGGATTGTGCCTTTTCCATCTTCTATCTGAACATCTGGAGCCACCATGCCAAACCTTTCTTTCAGGATCTGAACAAATACACATACGATGCGTGGAAGTAGGATGAAAAAAATTAAATACAGGGGTCTGACAAGTTACAATTTCAACCAACAGTGACACTACTGTCCAGAAGCAATAATCCCAACACTACAAAGAATGTATATAGAAGTACCGTTGTTTATACTCTATACTGCAGTAAATAGTATAAAGGACTATGTGCGATATCTACCTAAGAGTAAGAGCATCATACCAATCAAACATCTCAATTGTAATTTGTAAATAAAAGTTTTTTTGCGTGTTTTCACAAAATAATAATAAATGTCACTTCTAAAAACATGTGGTCAATTGGCAAAATATTTTCATAACAATCTTGGGTTATTGATAATGAAAGGAGACGTTACTACCAGCAATATTAAAAATCAACTATCATAGTAGTGCTCCCTTGTGATAACCTTTGATAATCACCTTGTCCTGTAGTGTGAGGACCGTGGTTTTCTGTACATTTAGTTTGACAGTGACCTCAGGTTTGCTGGCACAGACATAGCAGTGGGCACTTGGAGGGTCCAGGATGCAAGGGACCAATAGCTTCTTCCTGAGGTTAGGACACTTGTTGAGGAAGATCTGAGGGAATGGCAAAAAAAGCGCAACATTAAATAAGGGAGACCAACGGAGAAAAACCTTTGTTTGGCTGATGACAATGACACATGAACAAACCGTGCGACAGGATTCCACCTCCCCTGACAGGATCTTCAGCCCTTCCAGCACGATGAGTCCGGCGATGACAGCATTGGTTGTAGCAATAGCTGGGATGATGTTACCTGCCATTGCTGAACCAAACATAAGCAACAACCTTATAAGCACTGGTGTTTCTCAAGTAACTCAGCTTTCTCCAGAAACATTTGGCACTACTTATCAATTGTGATCCAACACAATCTGATTCCTGTTAAAAAGCAATGAGATATGGCAACCGACTTACACTTAATGTCAAAGCGACTCTTCATGTTCATACTGAAAATGTGCATTCGCAGGTTAGCTGCTGAAGTAACAAAGTCCATGGCTGGAGGATCATCCTAACAAGAGGAGACAGAAGAGTAATCAGTTAGAGAAGCCATTTTAAAAGCTATTCAAAAACATGCATCTATGTAGTAACAAGTTTAGGGTAGTATGTGTCCAATTATCTTATTTGAAGTGTAAATCTACTGACATGATTCAAGCCATATAAAAACCATCTCAATAGCTTTAAAATTTGTGAAACTTTGAATGGAGTTGACCTCCATTTGTAGTTTCCACTGAGTAGTTTTCTTTATTTCAGGTATTGTCTATTTTTAAGTGTACAAACATCCTATTACTGTATTTTTGTGAGTGTGATACCTTGTCCCAGACCAGCTCAGCTCCATCTCCCCTCTCCTGTAGCTGTGAACTAAGAGTGTCCACGCTGTGCTGAAACAGCTGGCAGTAGCCCCAAACACCCAGAACCTGCTGATCCTTCAAGCCTGAACAGGGAGACTGCTCCTGAGGACAAGCTGGGACAAACACACACAGCTATGGTTGGGCAGCCATAACAGCTTTAAGCCAAGAAGCCTTCCTTCCTATTGTCTAAGTAGTCAACTGTCTAATTATGATTTTAACCGCAAGTCAGCATTAGAAAAATTACAACATGACATGAGGTGAGCAGATCTCATTTTAATTTGATTGTGTGTTAATTCCTGTAGCGAAAAAATTAAGATAGAGGGTAGGCGTAACTTATTTTTAAAGAAATAGTGATATAACCTGAAATATGCCATTACCTGTGATGATAAATAAAACACCAAAAACAGCTTGCAGATGCTCGAGCCAAAAAAATTAAATTAGCTGTGATGTTTAAAATACACACCACTGCTCTGTAGCTGCTGCCAGTCCAGAGGCACAGGGGCTTTCCTCTTTTTCCACAGCTTATCCATGGTCAGCAGGTACATGATGTCATCTTTGAAAAGCTGAGGAGATTTGATATGTTCAGTAAATAGAACTAATTAACTACATTTTTTTTTAAACTGCAGTACTGAACAGATGGCAGAGCCACCAACACAACCGGATCCACGACTTGCTACCTCAGCTGTTAGCATGAACACGCCAACATGTTCTTACGATTTCTCGTTACAGCTTTGGCTCATCTACACCTCAACAAGAGGGAGGAGTTGATCGGAATGCAGAATCCTACTACACAAAAGTGTTCGCAGAATACAATCAGGTGCTCCACAGAGAGCAAAGACCAGTACAACCACTACAACTCATAGGGCCTGATTTATAAAACACTGCTTAGAATCTAGAGTAAAATATTCAGTTGTGCAACAGGTACCTTATTAAAGAGTTTGACAGGGTCATATCCCGTGGAGCGGGCCCATTCCTTGGTGGAGACACGCTTGATATCACCATCCCTCTCTGAGGCTGTGGCACGTGCTGCTGTCTCTTCAGGGTTCCCTATAAACATAACACACAGTACAGAGAGTGTGTGTGTGTGTGTGTGTGTCAGTCATTTTAGCTGTGTGAACCAATCCGCTTTGTGAGCACAATAAATAGAGGCAGGAAGTTGCCATTAAAAATGCAGTGAACACACCTGAGTATATAGAAGTGCTGAATAAGCAGTTCTTCTGACTTATTATGAAATCAACAGAAATCTCTCACTCACATGCAGCCTCTGGGTCTGCTGTGTCAGGTGACACCTCCTGATCTGCATCCTCCTCTCCAAACAACTGGCTGAGGATGCAATAGTAACACATTTTGAGATGACATGGGGAATATTGTTGACTGGTTAACATACCTATTTAAGTATAAGGGAAGTTATTTAACCATATTATCATTGAACTGTCACATTATACCACCATCAATTTATATATCAGGATACACAGCAGGAAAGCAGAATTTCATTGAACTGTATGGATGGGTTGACAATAAAAAACCTCTTGAATCTTACTTGAAGAGATATTTGGCCCAGACGATGCAGTGAATGGGCTCAGACGGTGTGTTTCTGATCGTACATCCAGGAAAGGTCTTCTGGGCAGGCTTAGGCTGGCACTCATAGCACTCTGTCAGACCCTAGGGATGGAGGAAAGTACAGAAATACTGTATACTGTCTCTTTCTCTAGTGTAAACAATTTCAAGTAAGGAATTTTTGTTGAATAGAATGAGGAATGTTGTAATAGGGGCTAACCTTTTTGATGACAGTGACTTGTCCAAGGTATCCAGCAGTGCCACTCTCTATCAGTGGGATGTCTGCAGCCAGACACATCCTGTTCACGTGGTTACGGGCGGCTGGGGAGACAAGAATTTTATTTTCCTCATCAGTCTAATCTGCAGTCTGTAATAAAAACAACCTTATCAGTAAAAGGAGATACCTCTGTTATCCAAAGCATTCATCACCAGCACGAACTTCCTGAAGAACTCCACGTTGTAATCTGGGCTGTTGTACAAACAAACAGAATATGTCAGGAGGAAAGAAAGAAAAAAGAAAGAGAAAAAGAAAAAAAGAAAGAATCTCACTTCATGATGCTATCGTGGTAGGCAGTGATGTTTGCACTTGGACAGAATTGCAGCACACTCTCTTTGGCGACCTGAAAAACAACAGGCATACTGAAAACAGCAGTACCTGCATAACAATTCAAATAATTCTAATATAGGAATCTCCTCAACAACATTACAGCAACCAATCAGAGATTAATGTCCTTATATTCACACACCTGTGCTTTGGACTTTCCAACATGCTTCTTCTGAAAGAGGAATTGACGGTTCAGGTTGCTCACATCAATTGTGTCCAAGTCAATCTGCCAAGATAACCAACCTAGATTCAGTTGGGGTAAATCTGTAATATCTGATCAACCTCAATCTCTCTTGCAACTCGCAAACACACTGTTACACAATTCAAACGATCAATTATAATGAAAACGTACAGTATGAAAGATAAACATGATAACGTGTGAAAATCTCATTTTAGTCTGATTTTACTCTGGCCAAGATGTAAAAAAAAAACAAAAAAAAACAGCCAGTGCAATGAAATGAATATCAATATCTACTATCTATCACTGTAACCAAAGCCTCAGCAATACTGGATTTGTGAAATCAAAACTGATATGATAATCACAAAAACAAATTATATCTATAATGAATATTAAACAAAAATCAGACAAACTGTATTTTTAAAGAATTGTGATGATTTTAATTCAGATGAAGGATGTTTTTGTCTGTATCTTACTTCTGCTATTTCAACACTATTTATGAGCATTTTTATTTACATTCACCACTGGTCAATTGCACAGTAACACAGCCATTATCCTCAGCCGTGGTTATTTCTGTGTCTCTAACGCTCACATCTGCTACAAACATAAAATTACCACGGCACAGCTAATATGAGCTTCTACATTGGTACACAAAGTTTTGCCGTCGTGTCTGCGTAAGGCTTTCGCCTGCAGACCGGCAAGCTGCCCAACACATTACAAAGACGTTATCCGATTGATTTAGCTGAAATCATGGCGCCTAAATGCCGCTGCTAGGTGGTCGCCTTATTTCTCTTAAAAGGCCCGGTTTGACGATGAGGCGTGCAAAAAAAAATATAAAAGGGTGACGTCAAGAAATCACAACACACTCGTAAGTTTTCGTACTTTAAGAAAAATGGCTTTGGGAATTATTCCAAGCATGCTCACAAACATTCAGCTGCACAAAGACCATACAGACCAGCTAGCATGTTAGCCGGTTAGCTAACAGATACAAACACATAATTACGGACCACTTCGATGTTTTTGAAGCCGGTGAGGACGAGGTTCTTGAGCAACTCACAGCCGATCCCTCCCGCTCCGACCACCAGCACCTTGCAGGAGGACAGAGAGTCGGTCAGCTCCTTTCGGAGCGCACCCACCAGTTGAACCATGTTGATCGGCTAGAGATAGAAGCAGAGCCCGCATACAGCACCGTAGAGCTAATGGCTAGCTGGAGCCTAGGACGCAAACCAACGAGCAGCGCCAACGCCCGGAGGTCTGGGACTACTTGCAGCCCAGTCTGCAGCGCCCCCTGCTGCACCGGGGGCGTCCCATGCATTTTTGTGTTTTGGGATCTTTCAAGAAGAAAAGGGAAAGAACCGCTTTTCTGCACAAAAAGAGAACGAAATGCTTTTATTGTTTCACTGTTCATAACTTGTCCATTGTTTTTTATGCCTGCACGCATGTAAATATGTATTTTTATGTTGTAAATCTGTAAGAAAGTAATAACTTGTGCACCTGTACGTCTTAAGTTTATATAAGGAACCAACTAAAGGATACCCACTGGATTTTTGGCATTTATTTTTTAAATCAGAATTATATAGACACTAGAATTTTTTATTCCTTTTCCCAGAGGCATACTCAGATATTAATGTGGGCTAATTGATATTTTGTTGGTATGTAGTCAAAGTTCTTTGTATAGAGCAGACATTTGTTCCCGCTACTTTGTTGTGACCTCGGTAACGGACAAGACATAATGACATTTTATTGTGTTGCCTTTAGGTACTGTCCGAAATATTCAATGATATTATAAACGACAAAAAAACTTAACATAGTATGTACTACGTGTGTGGGACGAAAAAGTATTTATGTAATAATAGGTGTGTAGACACTGTCTGCCATCAAGCCTTTGATTTATCACGCGAAAATACCGATCGTATATCAAAGATATCATCATTTGACCGCTTCATTCATTCCATATGGCAACATAAACTACTTACCTTATTTCCTGGAGTAGAAAATCTCAAACCAATGATTAATGCTGAAAGAATCAATTAGAATATTAAAATATCATCATTAGCATATCGTGAAACATTATTAAACCCGCAACTACAGGAAGACCGTGAAGGCAACGTTAGTTAACGGAAAACGTCTCCCGTTCCCAACAGTGTGTGTGTGTGTCATGATAAACTCAAGCTGGTCCGTCTGTTTGTAAGTTAACCCATTTTATTGTATCACTTCAGTAGCCGAGCAAGTTAGCTGCTTCGAACGGATTAATTTTGGGCAGTTGCTTTATTATTAAATGTTTGTTTAACCCTTAAACACCGCTAAATCGATTTGGCAACTGAGTGCACTTTAAGGCTAGAAGTTCAGGGTCATCTAAAGGATTTTGACCTCATTTAATGTACATTTTCATGATAACAATTCTGTAATAATTGAACAACCTCATAGCAATTGCTTAAAGTGTCTAAAATAACCCATAAAAAGTGAAGTAACCCATACTTTTTGACCCATGGCATTTTAATGCTAATTTAATTCTGATTTCCTGTTGTTTGTATTATATTTCCCTCCTGTGTTGGCTATCATTTTATACAGATTTCCCCAAACGCACCACGATATACAGTGGTTAAAATATCTGGAGGGGTTTGGACTAGAATTTGAAATCTAACTTTAAAATGTTAGTAAGGCGTGTTGTTGCTGTATATTTCGGAGAAATTAGTGGAATTTTGCGAAAGACCTCTTGTCACGGGAGCGACGTCAATCATTTACCTCCTGTTGTGTAAACAACTCTATGTTATTTGGAGCGAGCAATCAATAGGACAAAGAATGACCAGGGGTACACGTTTAACATGGCTCTGTGCGTGGACTGATGAAGATGAATCATCCTCATCGTTGATCAGCGGAGGCTTCGGAGTCTGAACGTCATCCATCAGCTTTGTGAGGGTTTTATTTGTGTGTTTTCTCATTCAAGCCAACCCGCCTGGACACACACACCCTCACACACAGACACAGAGAGCAGAAATGGCCTCCGTGGGACACTTATGCTCCGTGTTTGTGCTCATCCTGGTTCTTCATCACTCCTCGTCTTTCTGGCTCATCGACGTTATTTTCCCTCCGCTCATCAATGGCAGCATCACGTTGAGCAACAACACACCGCCGTTGGTCATCGGTGAGTACAACCTTAACGGCACGATATCACAGTGGTTAGCGCTGTTGTCCTGCGTGAAAGGCTTGGGTTCGAGCCCCAGTCGCGGCACCGGCGCGTGCATGTTCTTCTTCCTCTAATACACGAGGCTGTAGTTGCACATTTAGAATGTAAAATGAGTCTTTAGCACAAATTAGACCCCTTAAAGAGTCAATAATACCATCAAGGATCATGGCCTCACTAGTCACAAGTTAGTCTATGTCAGACAGGCACAATGTTCAGGTGTGGCGTGGAAGTTAATAAGGTGTTTTTGTGAAAAGATTCCAATGAATGCAGCCTAACGGAATGTTTATTATGGCGTTCCATTGTTCCATGTCCCACATCGTTTGTGGTTTCTGATCTGTAGTTTGGGCAGCTTGGACAGATGTGGTGGTGAGGTAGACCGCACTTCAACTTGTGTGGTTGGATGGTAGACGAGGGGGATAACTAAGGATGGAGGATCATTGATTATAAGGAGAAGCAGGAGAAAGCTACAGAGGAGAGATGAAGACCCTCAGTGCTGTCACTGTCATCATGGGGTAGCTATACAGTATGCGTGTTTATACTGTACTCTGTACATGTGACCCGTATTTTACTGTATCTAAAAAGCAGCAGTATGACCTAGATAAGACAGATAAGGGGAATCCTCGCTCACTCACCTGTGATTTGCCTGTGACCCATTTGGAACCTGCACGTGTCTCCCTGAACCTCAACACTTCCGCCTAGTTCCTCATGTGGCTCTCAAATAATATAAACATTGTGGCTGTCAAATCAGTGATCAAAAACAGGACAACGTCCAGACTGTCCCTGCAAATATCAAATACAGTATGGAGAAATGTTGGGAAAAAAATCAGAATAAACAGCTACACATCTTATAAGATAAATGGTAATGTCACTGCCCCTAGCTGGAAACATGAGTGACTTGAATGTGACCAATATATAATATTAACCCCACTCTCTCTCTCTCTCTCTCTCTCTCTCTCTCTCTCTGTATATATATATATAATTTTCTTTATGTGTGTGTGTGTGTGTGTGTGTCCAGTGCCAGGTAACTTGGGGAACCAGTTGGAAGCTAAGATAGACAAACCATCACTGGTCCATTGGATGTGCTACAGGAAAACAGAGAACTGGTTTCATCTGTGGATCGACCTCAACATGTTTATGCCCATTGGTATAGACTGCTGGATTGATAACATCAGGTAACACTGTCTCCTACTGAATGGAAGGATTACCTTTCACCGTGAAAAACAGCACTGTGGGATAATGTTTTAATGCTAATCTTCCTGTGTTTCTCCCACGTTTTATCCAGCTGTCTGCCCTGATGTATACTAGAATGGGAATTCTGATTACATAGTCATATTTACACCTTTTCCTATTGGTGTTATGTGATTTAGGGTCAAGGAGAACCCTCATTTTGGTATCCTGCAGTTTCAGGATGTATTCTTGTCTCATATTAGCAGCCACCGTCCAATGTAAAAACTCTACAGGGACATACACTAGATAATGTTTTCACTCTGGTTCATCATGACCTCAGTGACCGTGTCCTTGCTTCTGCTCCAGAATTGTTTACAACAAGACAACTCGGCGGTCATCCAACTCCCCGGGGGTGGAGGTGCGGGTTCCAGGTTTTGGGAAGACCTATCCTATTGAGTTCCTAGACAATCGCAGACTGGCCGGTGAGGGAAACATCTGTATAAGTTGCTTTTTCAATTCTAAATCTGCCCTCTTTCCTGCTGGCCACAGTCTCACTGTTAAATAACAAATCCCAAATGATTAGACATAGATAATGAGTGTTGTCAAAATTAGTTCTGTGTTTTACTCTCACTTTTTATTCAGTGTACTTAGCTCCTGACTTGGCTCTTATGAGTAAATGCCTGTCACTAGTCCGCTGCTGTGTTTTCTAGGTTATTTTCATACTTTGGTGGAACATTTGGCCAATGCGGGCTATGTCCGTAATGAAACCATCCGAGGAGCACCGTATGACTGGAGAGTAGCTCCTAGTAAGTATCTCTCTCTCTCTCTCACACACACACACACACACACACACACACACACACACACACATACACAAGGACCTCATATGACTTCAGTCACCTGTCCACCCTCCCCCTACAGATGAGAACACAGAGTATTTATCCAGGCTGAAGGGCCTGGTGGAGGAGATGTACGAACAGTACCAGCACCCTGTCTACCTGCTGGCACACAGCATGGGCTGCCACTACGTCCTCTACTTCCTCAACCAGCAGCCTCAGGCCTGGAAGGACAAATTCATCAAGGGCTTCATCTCCCTGGCAGGTCCATGGGGGGGTGCTGTGAAACCATTGAGGGTCCTAGCATCAGGTAACATGACATCATATCTGGCAGCAGTAGTGCAAATTTTCATAGATGAATGTATAAACTTTGAGTATTTGTAGGATTTCATTCATCTCAAAATTTGCATACAATGAATTTGTCAAGTTTGGCCATGATCATATCAGCCTATCTGTTATTGTAGATTTTGTGATCCCCTCATTTGTCAAACGCTCCCGCTTGTCGTTGCAGGTAATAATGATGGCATCCCTATGCTCCCCAACATCAAGATCCGAGAAGAACAGAGGATGACAACAACAAATCCCTGGATGCTGCCATTTCAGGAGGTCTGGCCAAAGGACCACGTCTTGATATCTACGCCAACCTTCAACTACACAACTAAGGACTACCAGCGCTTCTTCAAAGACATCAGTTTTGAGGACGGCTGGTAACTAAAACAACTTTAACATGAATACGCACCCTCTCAATAAGCGATTTTCAACATAAATCTTATTGTTAGAACTTCAGTTAGAACTTATGTGAATTTAATTAGCTTTGCAGTTTACATTAACATACAATAAGAATTTTCTTTAAGGTTCCCTTCTGTCATGTTGTTTTCTCCAGGCATATGTGGGAGGACACCAAGAACCTGACTCGTGATCTGCACCCACCCGGCGTGGAGGTGTGGTGCATGTACGGTGTAGGGCTGCCAACAGTAGTAACATACATTTACGATGAGAAATTTCCCAATGCTGACCCCGTGGACTTTATTTACGGTGACGGGGATGACACGGTGACAAGCTTTAGTATGAGCCTCTGCAAGCGTTGGGTAGGGCAGCAGGAGAAGCCGGTCCATGTCATAGAGTACAGAGGATTACATCACCTGGATATTGTGTTTCATGAAAAGGTGCGCAGCCAAATCCAGCAAATCCTGGACGGAAACCCAGACACCCCGAGTGAAGTTGACTGTAGACCTGGGACAAATTAACAGGAAGATGCCTTTCAGATTTTTAGAGGTTTTTAAAAGAATAGTCAACAACACTTTTGAGTCTGTGTCTGAGTCTGAGTGCCACACAAAAACATTAGAGCAGAAATGATTAATAGATTAGATTTCAACAATTTTCGTCTCTTAAATGTGCGGTTTTGGTGATGATTTGTTTCGCATTAATGCAATAAGATTTTGTTTGGATAAACATAAGCAATTTGGCGGCATAATTTTGGGCTCAAGAAATTTTAATGTTTCACTATTTTCTGGATTTACTGGACAAATTTTTCGTTTAGATAAATGAAAGGGTTGATTGGCAAATTCTGTCAGAAGGAAGTCAGAGGTGACAGTTATGTTTCAGCATAACCTCCCAATTCAACACTGCTCTAAACGTCCCATCAAAATGCATCATTGAACCAACAGTTACGGTATATTTTGTTTGGATGGAGTCATTATGATATTCAAGCTTAGATTTGCTGAGTTGTTTACATAAAATTGGTTTGACCAGTTGGTAAAACACAAGACTCCTCTCTTCTTGTACAGGTACACAAAGCTTATTTTCTATGACATAAACATTGTATTCCAGCATATTCTATCCAAAATGCCAAATTGATTTAAATGTTTCCTTGAAGTGAATTAAAGCAGATTTTTATCACAGAATGACTTTGTGTTTTAATGACTAATCAATGTATGATATATCACGTTCCAGCATGAAACCATCAAAATTGTGCAAATAGTGTGTGGATGCAGGACAGAAAACCAATTCAGGAGAGTGAGTTCTTTATTCTTTAATTCGGTTTATTCAGCTAACAGTAACTCCTTAAAAACATCTTTGGAGCATGTAACTTAAACTTGAAATTACAAATGACCTCATGTTCCATCATAGTTATCTTCGAAACAGAAATACAGTATATTGACGCAGATTTAAATGATTTATGTTATCGTGATCTGTCTGGTACAAATTGTGATTGTGAGCAGGAGTTCAATGACAAATTATTTATTAAAATGCGCTTAGAGATGTACTAATATTTAACAGTGACTGATAAAATAGTTTCCATATGTGTGCTTTGAATGGTACAGATTGTGGCATTCTAGTCCAACTAATCCAATTCCGTGCTTGAAAGATTGAAAATCAGCCAATTAGGGATTTGATGACCCCTGGTGTCTATACAGTGGCGTTCTTTTTGGACTGAACGATAAGAGGCAACCGTGTCCTCAGTTAGACTACTAGTAGGCAAACACATTGTCTGTTTTGTGTCCCAGTTTGTCCAGATTTGGCAGACAGGCATACTGGATCATGGGTGGAGGACCACACAGGACAACAAGGACGTCTGAGGACGGAGCAGGAAGGTGCTCCTTGATCATGTCATATGTCACAAACCCTGAGCTGTAGCTCCACTCTGGGGGACAAAACAAGACAAAGGAGACAAAGAGTTAGACGGTCCACACACAGGCTAGACAAACTCAAGTGAAGTCATCTCTTCCTCCAAGACAACCAACTTGTCTTTAATCTGTAATCATAAAGGGCTGACGTGCGTCCACTCTGTGTGGAGCTCATGAAGACGCGGTGAGAATATGAGCTGCATTGCGTTCAATCATATCCGATCAGATCCCATGTGATAAATGCTTTTCTCTTACTCTGTGGAGGTTTGTCCAGCGTGAACCAGAGCTGAAATTTATCAGGATGGTTCTTCTTCACCTCCTCCAGTTCATCTCGCAGTAGAATATCTTTCTCAGTCTGAAGATGAAGCAGATTTTATTTCTATAGAGCTTTTATTTCAGTTTTTTTACAATCATAAACCTTTCCCAAAATCATCAACGGTGCAGAGCAGACCTGGTTGGCGAATATGAGGGAGCATTTGGTGCTGTCAGAGGGATCTGTTGTGATCCTACGAATCAACTGCAGCATTGGAGTGATACCTAGAATGGAAGGAGCACCGAGTGATGACAGTGAGGGCGGAGGTGGTGGGAGGAGGACATGGTGTTCCTCTCACATCATGTTGTCAAAAGATATTTCATGATTTATTCTGACCTGTTCCTCCAGCGATCATTGCGACATGTTTAACCTTCCGAACCTTAGCTTCAGACTTCTTATTGGGCTGGATGGAAAATGAACCTTCACGGAGGAGAGAAGCTGCTGTTAGCTTGATTCATACCACAGTGTTTTCTGGTGGCGACAGGTTACACTGCACATTTACGCATTTGGAAATAAACAGAAACAGTCTGTGAGGTCACACGTATACATAACACAACATACCATTCCCCTTATACACCAGCAGGCCGTTAGGTCCTCTGAAGTCAATGGTGTCTCCAATAGCCATGTTGTCCAGGTACTGAGACATCTTCCCTCCCTCTGGGAAGGACGGGTGGCTGTTCTTGTAGTACACCTGGAGAATTGACAAGTTATGATACTCAGATGACACTTCATGCTGAGAGCAGCCATAGAGACATAATTAGTAAGCTGTCTCATTTATTCTTATACCTTAACTACAAGATCCACGTGTCCCTGGTCCTCATCACTGGAGACGGGGGTATATGCTCGGACCACCAGAGTGCCATTGACCTTGGCTGTTAGGTACACATGCTGGCCTGGAGAGAAGCAGGGCCACGGACATCTTATGTCGTTATACCACAAAGTTAACACGTTACAGAGTCCAGTTAGTGGACACGCTGATGTTTATTCTCATTTATCAATATATTTGATAAAGAAAAAGATATTTTGTGCTTTTTCTGAAGGTTTAGACAAAGAAGATGGGACAAGATGAGTGAAAAAGAGAGTAGAGGAGAGGAGAGAATCACTGCATCAGTACCTACGGGCAGCCCGAGGGTGTGGGTTGGAGACGGAAGACCAAATCGAAACTTCTTGGTGTCATGGCTGATTTCCTGCACAAAGACAAAGTGACGCTTTGTGTCATCATTACTAACCGGGGCCTCCAGGTCTGATGCATCTTGGGAGGTTTAATAGTTTGCATCTTCTCTCATGGATCGCTCACACACTCGTGCCTTACAAACACTGAACTCATTCAGGTGACGTCTAAATTCAACATGCACAACTTGGATCAAAACACTAACTTTCACTTTGCAGAACCCAAAAAGACTTCACTCGACATGAGCCTTTTGAAAGATCCCAAATCAAACACTAAAAATGATACAATGACACAAAGAGGATATTTTTTTTGTCAAATCAAAGTTTGGACTTTATAGTCATATTAGATAAGCAGCTTTGATATAGAGAACTGGACTTGGGACTTGTCTGTGTACGTGTGTGTGTGTGTGTGTGTCCTACCTGTTTTTCTATGAGAGGAAGCGGATATTTGATGGTGTGATCTTTCAGAGTGACCTTCTTCTTCTGTCCTGCAGAGCCCCTCAGAACGTAGTAAAGCACCGTCAGCAGCACCAAAGAAAACGTCACCAACACCGGCACTGTCTGCAAACAAGAAGTGAGAATCTTACAGAGAAGATAAAGAAGACGAGCCACAGAGTAAACAGAAGATGACAACTGATCCTCACCAGACTCTGATCCATAGTGTGTCAGTGTTTCTTCCTCCTCCTCACACAGCCAGCCAGACCAGAGTCCACACACTCACAGACACCATGCACACACACAGCGAAGGGGCCTCCAGAAGGGGCGGGGCCAACCTCTGGGGGAAAGGTAACAGAAGGTCCCAAACACCAATAGGAAGACAGATCTCGTCATGACACAATATGGTACAGAGGTGGCACAGAAGCCGTGGAGAGCCGAGGCATGAAATCAGACCACTGTGGGGAGGGGAGGCCGTTACGTAACAGACACTGAGCACACACCTTCTTTATTCTTACCATTCAAGTAATGTGCATCTCAATATAAAACAAAACTCTCTCCTCAGTTGAGTTGTTGTGCTGTAATGTGTTGCTCAGTGACTGAACACAGTTTCAGAAGGCATTTTTACAGATTATTATCACAGATTGAAAGAACTGAAACTTTGGAGACACATTAAGCCCTTACACGCCACATCGATTATCTAAATGGTTTTAGATCAATTACAGGGCCTTTCAAATGGGTAAATCATTAATTATTGAGTATACCACTCAAACAAAGCGTTCAAAAATGCTTCAGTTTGTTACAGTAAACCGTAATTTTTAAAGGAACTCACATTATTATTATTAATTCCCCTTGAATTTCTTTTTAATCTGGATGTTTTGTGTGTCATTTTATACAGATTTACCCTGAATGCATCTTAACATATTCGTTCTTTGGAAGCTTTTGAGCTTTTCATTTGAGCTTTAATAAAACTTGATGAAGATGGATCTATTGGGGGTTACCTCCGAGGTTCATACAATCGTAATCACAGTGTGATAGTTCCTGAAAATTTTACTATTATACACCATTAGTCACTCATATTTGGAAACCAAAAAGACAAATCGGCTCTCATTCCAAGTCCTTCACGTATATTTTGAAGATTCCATTCAAAAATCCAAAGTTGCTCTTTTATCAGCTGTATTTACTTAATGGAGTGGATCTTAAAATTCAAAATAAAGTGAATTTCTCATAAACAGGACACAACATTTCACAATTTGTCTATTGTACAGGGTTATAGAGTCCAATTAAGCAGAGGACATTGGTTGATTTATTTGAAATGAATGAAACAGTAATCTGAAGTCTAATAATGACTGTCCCTCTTCGTTAATATTATTTGTCAAGACTTCCAGCTGATTAGTTCCCCCCTGAGGATTCTCGGTTGAAGTCCTCGTCGTCTGTCTGCGAGATGTCCCCTCTGTCTTGGACAGACAGAATCCTGCTGGCGGACAGTCGCTCACCTGGATCAGGTACCTCCATGTCCACTGTGAGACAAAAAGGACAACAACAGGTGGATGCATGTTATAAATCATCCCATGTGTTACTCATGGAATATACAATCATTCTTAAACTTGTTGATGCTGTATAATTTTGAATTATTTCACACCTAACAAATTTCAGATACAAGGAAGGGATGGCTGGACTTCATTGCAGCTATAATACATCACCACCAGAGGGCAGTGTTTTACCTCCGACTGTGTACAGTCGGTTCAGTACTTTATTGTGCTCAGTCCATTAGCGATAAGTTGCACAACATTACCTTAACTCAAAACAAAATACTGTGTGTCTGCGTGTGTGTGTGTGTGTGTGTGTGTGTCTTCATCATTTCTCAGCCATATTCTATTCGTGTCAGGGCCTGTGGAAAGTCGTTTTAGACCAACGATACAAACCAGAAACACCGGTGTCACTGTTGATGCTTCAGTGATCACTATTCTCAGTTCATGTGTGTGTTTGTGATATTCGAGTTACACACCGGCATTAACCAAGCATTTGTGTTACACATGAATAATTTGTGGGGATAAAGATACAATACACAACAATCACAGCCCCACTGAAACTGGGTGTGGTGTAAGTGGTAGAGTCCCTGGTGAAATGATGCCTCTGGAAGACACACACACCCACGCACACAAACACACACAGACCTATTTTTTGTCATCTCCACTGAGAGCCTGCTGAGGGATTTGGTCTCACAGCAGGGGATTAAGATGAGCAGAAACAATACAGAAGCAACGCAGGGAACACACGGAGGCCCATGATCTGTGTGTGTGTGTGCGTGAGGGTCCAAAGGGTGTGGATGAGGATCTCAGAAAACAGGAAGGAGAAGATATACTTTGGGAAATCATTGAAAATCATTTGTACAAAAATAAGAAAAATATACAAATAAATATAAAATGATTTAAATAAATAAACGCAGATATTTGTCAGTTCAACATATTTTTTCTTTCTTAAAAGCCTGTGTGTGCGCTGCCTTTATATTACGGCTGCTTCTCATGTCTCGGTCCAGTGCTAAATGTCCCGCTGTTCCTCTAAATGCCACTGACTCACATTATTGTTGGACCTGTACGTCTGCAGAGGTGGACTGAGGTTTTATTGTTGGGTGAGGTGACCAAAGAAAGATGTTTTAACTGTCATGGCTCCTGGTGTTTACAGTGCTGTGTAGTCAGAGTGAAATTTAAAAGGCCAGGAGAAATGTCGAGGATCAAAACCACTGACCGGGTGAAAAGAGATGCAGGCTGGATGCCAAATCGTCATGGCGACTTCTTTTATGACCATTCAGGCCCGTTGTGTCCTCTTCACGCAGATCTACAAATAAATGTATTAAAGGTTAGTGGGCGGTAGTAAAAAAATATTGAAACACAGATTATCATGGTTAGGCTGTGGTTAAAGATGGGCGTTCCTTCAATATGCAAAAGGGCTTTTATTTTGAAAGATTTAAGCTTTATTACTTTATTGTCATATACACAATGAAATTCTTAGTTTGCAGTCCTCTTGCTAGTCCATTGAAGGGCCGATACACAGAGACAGACGACTCAATCACACTCCCATTCACAGCTATGGCAATTTAGATCATACATTTTTGGGATTATAGTTAACTGTCAGATCTTCTCCTTGGATGTGGATTTCGTCAGGTGTGTGGTGTCTTAATGTTGGATGCTCATTCCTGTATCCTGATACCACAATAAATAAGTCCATCAATCAAACGATCAAATCAAGGAAGGTCACCTGTATGACTGATGAAGGCCAGCGTAGCATTGAAGCCTCTGTGTGTGATACTGCTGTCTGAAGTGAACTGAATCACCATGACGCTGTCCAAAGAGAGGACAGGAGGAGGACGACTGTCTCCGCACAACACCACTACGGAAGACATGACCAGATGAAGCTTCCCGTCAGAATAATGCAACTGAAGCAAAGGCAGAGGTGGAAATCAGACAGGGAGGAACAAGAAGGTGCACAGGAGTTATTCCATTCAGGCGTTTATTGCTGCTACCTATTTCCTCTGTTGCTTCTACATTTGGCAGGACGGTGACGGAATCATACAGGCATCTATCGGACTCCTCCAGCTCAAAATCAGCAAAGTCGAGCTGCAACACAACGCAACACGCATTACTTTGTGAAAGATGTCTGAAGACTCTGGATGTTGATTTATGTGTGTGTGAGTGTGTGTGTGTGTGTGTGTGTGTGCGTGTAACCTTAATGATGTGTCCCTCTGGAGCGTAGATGACCCAGTGGTGAACACAGTTGTTGCTGTAGGATTGTGGGTAATTTGGGCTATGTATAGGGTTCTGATCCTCCTCAACCAGAACAACTGTGCCACACACTGTTTGCACACACACACACACACACACACACACACAATTACTACCCTTACAAAAACACACTCTTCTCCACAGTGAATTACTTGTATGTGTGTGTGTCTCGTGCGTCTCATTGCTGTGTCATGGGACATCATGCACTATTCCACGAAGTCGCCACAAGATCTACAATCAACACCGTGAGCCATGGCTGAAAAAGGGTAGCTAATGAATATTATGAATTGTGTGTATGTGGGTGTGTGTGTGTATAAGCACATTTTGAAGTCCTATGTCTGTGTGTATACCTCTAATATAAGCACACGTACATGTTGTGTTTCCTACCTGGACCAGAATGTCCCCTGACAACACGATGCCTGATAACAAAGCCACTTCCTGTCCCGGAAATGTCAGAGGAGAAAAGAAGGGTTGCATTCTGGGAATTCTTTAGAAGCATTGGCCGTGGAGGAACACTTCCACAGAATATCCCTGGAAGGCAAATATTTAAAATGACAAATGGATGAGTCAGAAAAGAAAGTGCTTATACGTCCACGTGTGTACAGGTGGTGCGTGTGTATGTTACGGTGTGTAGTTAGTGTGTATGTAGTGCCATTTGTGAATTTATTTTCCTTTTCATTATTTAATGCAATTTCCTAAGTCTATGATTAGATTTGGAATTTTGTTTTTCCATATAAATTGTGCACTACCAAGGTCTGCCTCTGTGAGAGAGTGTGTGTGTGTGTGTGTGTGTGTGTGTGTGTGTGTGTGTGTGAACTCACCAACAGGCCTGTGGGCTCCAACTGAAACAGTGAGTCGATCATAGTGACAGTGTGCGTCATTCTCCAAATCAAAATGATCAAACTCCAGCAGAATACTGGAACCTGTCGGAGTGCTGATGACCCAGGAACACAGCCTGGAGGGGGGACAGAGGAGACCCTGGGTGAGGGGCAGCACAGCATTCATACGTTTATACTGACTGACCCAACATGGAGGAAGAGAGGTTGGAGATATTTGGTTTTCTTAAGGGGACATATCATGCTGTGTAATGATTTCCCTTCATTTTTTATAGCGTGATGGCAGCCAGTAGATGTTCTGCGTGCATGTTGAGGTTGACGCCCACAGAAATAAGAAGACCCGCGTACACTTTGACACGAATAGACGTGCTTTCACAGCTTCTTCCTCTGAAGTGTCACTCACTCATTGTTGTTATAGGGATGACCTGGGAGGGCGGGGTTTCTGATGATGCCCTCACTGTCAGTTATAGAACCATCTCTCACGCTGCACAGCCCTGACACACACACACACACGTGCACAAATATGTTACTGTGCACATCAAAGACCATGTGCACATTATGAAAAATAGATGACTAAGAATTGCATTGATAGGAGGAAAAGCAACTCACTCCAGGAAGTCGTCCCCTGCTGCTGTCCATCAGCTAAATCAAGCAGTGTTGAAAATGTTAATATGAAAAAATGTCGTGATTAAAATTTTATCAATACAGACAAATCTCCCGCGGCGCCTGTTTAAAGATATCTTTGTACGTGATATTCAGGAGCAATGGAACGTTGAATCTGTCATGCGGATATTTACTGAAAATACTTTTTTATTTACATAAATTATTCAATTATGTACGAATTACTGAGTTAATCAAGCTGTGTGATATTTTATGCATATTATTTATACATTGTTATCATTGTGAGTCAGTGTTTTTATTGGCGGCACAGAGGATTAATGCATATTGTCAGCATTATAGCACATCATATCACATTATCATTGGTTAGGAAAAAAGGTCAGAGACAGAGAAAAACTAGATCAAACTAGGTACGAGATGCCTAAAAACAACTTCAACAACAACAAAGTGTCGTTAGTTTGACTGATCTCTACTGGCTGCAGTGTGTAAATAACCCAGACTTTTGCCTAAACCTTACATTACATTACTCAGAACAGTCATCAACCTAATATCTCTGACGCACCCTCTCTGAGTTTACGCCTGATCCAGGGCAGCAGCAGTCTGACATCAGTGAAGACCCCCGGAGATCCTCTTCTGGAAGGGGGACGGCTGCGGTTGTTTCCCCAGCTCCGACCGCACCCCTTTCCCCAGGAAGTCACACCGAGTGCCACCCAGTGTCTGCCTGAACCTGTGGCACATACAAGAGGGCCCCCAGAGTCTCCCTGCGGTGAGCGGAGAAAAGAAAGAGGGTGAGAGAGAGAGAGAGAGAGAGAGGGAAATCAGAGCAACACAAAAGACAATTCCTACATCCAGGTCTATTTGCATGAATTTACATCGAAGTAGCTGTAGCCGGATTGTGAGAGTGTGAGTGCACGGGCAGAGTGTACAAATGGGAAGAAAGTGCTGATTTGCTTAGTCCACCTCACACACCCAACGAGACTCCAACAATACATAATGCCCACAATGCTACATGCTACTATTACTGACTCATTATTTAAAGAGACAAACACTAAAGTCCCTCCTGTCCATGTTTTGGACAACAAAGCAGACAGTTTGAATCTATGGTGTGTTTAAGGAGTTCGGGACGTTCTGTTCTACCTGACAGGCGTCTCTGCCTCCTCTCTCCGGCCCAGCACACACAACTGTCATGGCAGGCTCAGGTTCGTCTGGCCGCGTGTGCAGAACGGAGCTTTTGATAGTCTGGAGGACATGTTTACACACGGATGGATGCACTAAGTCCAACTGGACCTGTCGCAGCACTGCAGGAAGATGGCCCCCTGCGAAAAAAGCAAACAGAACAGCAGCGTCGCCTCGTTTAAACCGGTTTCATTTGTTACCTGATAACCCATCACACCGGTTTTTCCACGCATAATATTATCTCTTTCTGTGCACATTTGAAGTTGAATGGACATCTACTACTGTTATGGATGTTCTGCACTAAACACACTTCCTCATTATCACAAGGCAACAGGAAGCATACGAACAAATGATAACAGTCAGATAATGCGAGTGCATGCAAATGGGCAAAATTCATCAAACAGAAGACAACGTACTTTCCCTGATCCGGCCCCATCCACCCACAATGCAACTGGTTTCAGGCAGGATTATTTCATCAGGCTGCGGAAGACATAATGGCTGGACGTGGACTCCTGTTGACAGTTACATATCAGAGATGTTGACAAAATATGACCTGTGTTCAATCGTTTTGGGGCACATTTTCAGAACACACACAGAGCATCATCAGCTGGTTGGTTGTCTGGCTGCGTGCGCTGCAAATATGGAGGTCAGTGAGAGCTAAGAGATTCTTACAGTCTGAATATGGTCAGGAAAAAGCTGAAAACATCATTAGAACGTCAACATTAGTTCAGGTTAAAGACAAAGTAAAACCTGCCCATTTGAATGTCTTGATCCAACTCCAGCAGGGCAATGTCATAGCTCATGGGCAAAGCATGCTGGTACTTCTGGTGGATGTAGACAGTCTTGATGATGAAGATCTGCTCCTCCTCAGCTACCCTGCGGTCAAACTCTCCCACCACCGCTCGCACTCTGCTGAGAAAGTCTCTACGGATGGAACGAATGCCTTTTAATGAACGGATGATGAATATGAACAGGAAAGGCCTGATAACAGGAAGTGGCAAACAGAGTGCACAGGAAGTACAGAATTACACGAGAGCCGTACTTCGAGGGGGAGGCAACACAGTGCGCGGCGGTCAGTATCCAGCGCTCGGACACGATGGCTCCTCCGCAGAAATGAGAACCATTTCTCTGCAGAGAAACCTGGCAAGGCATCTTTGTTATTGGGAGCAGAGCTCAAAACTTCAGCTTGTGAGGCAAAGATAAGACAAGTATGTAGAAAAGAATCTTTCAAATGATATCCTCACAGAAAACGTAATCTGCAACGTTTGTAAAATTCTAAATGTTAAATGTAAATTTAAATGTCACATGTAAGTCTAAAGATTGTATCTCAATATCTCAAGCCAGACGTGACAAAATAATGGCTCCTATGCACCATAATATGATGTTATGAAAATGACTGACCAGCCAGGGGTGGGATCCATATGTAGCTCGACTTCCTCCAACAACCCGGAGAGAACCAAACATCGGGGTCACCTGAGGACCGCCACACTTTGAACCTGGTACACACACGTTTGGATCATTTGTGTGTTGTACACAAAAACTTCAAGTTTAATGAATAAATGAACTATAGTAATACACACACACACACACACACACACAGGGTTTCAATGCTTTCTTGTTGACTTGTTCTGCACGTTGTTGCTTGAAAAAATACATTTGTAAGCATCCTCACTGTTTATGGACCTGTAACTCACATTGTGGAATTGGAATCGCAACAATGACCAACCATCTAGCTTTAGTTTGGCAAACATTCAAAATCAGTTGCATGAGAGGCGGAAAACACACGCACAAGACAGCGTCTCATAGCAACCACAACTGGCTGATTTGATAAGATGATACAAGAGCAGGTTTACAGGACATAAAAACATCTTTTGTTTTCCCTCCTCAGCTCATAAAATGACCGAAACCTATGGGATATTTCATCATTTTCAGTCACCATGACCACACCTGACTGTCACACACACACACACAGTGAAGAGATGTGATTTTTCTCTGTTTGTCACTCACCTAGTGGAGCAGCAGTGATTACCCAAAAACAAAGGAGGAGCAGAACAGCAGAGGTCTTCATCACTAATGCACACATCCAGACTGACTACTTCCAACCAGACAAAACCCTTTATAGACCTTGGTGTGTGTGTGTGTTTGAGGGGACAACCATTAACAAGCCAGTAAAGGCCAGCAGTGGGGGGTAAGTGAGGAGTTCCACACATCACACTGCAGGTTTGAGAGCCACATTCCACAACAAATGATGGTCAGGAAATCTGATACAAACACAACAAAACAGTTATCTCCAGGTGAAATATGCAGAGTTTAGAATTTGGTTTCTGCCACAAAGATGGAACACAAACAGCCCGGCAGCCATAGAAAGTAGACAGAGATCTAAGAGAGGAAAACTGCTTCCACCTTCTTGTTTTGTGTGTGTTATCTCTCATATATGTGGTTTACAACTCTTCCTGTCTCCCTCGCTCTCAGAGATGACTGAGAGTAGCAGACACTCTGTGACAGTCACACTGGCCTTTGAGGCAAAACTTTATGAGAACAAAGAGACGCAGCCCAGAGCACATTCACTTTGTGTTGCTTAAATGGCTCCAAAAGTGCATCTGAGTCAGGCCGATCGCCGATTACTGTCCGTAAACCATAAACAATACTGGAATCAACAGCTGAAAGAGTTATGGCTATCAGTGCACAAAGCAAGACATCGGAGTTCAAAGGAAAGTAAAGTAAAGTAGTTGTAGTAGTAGTATCAGTAGGTGGCACTGTTCTCACCTGTTAGCAGAGAACAGTGATTAAATATTGGGCTCCCAATGCAGACTAGTGTTAAAGTTTAACCCAGTTTTAGTCCACCGGATTTTATTGTTCCATATTTGGCCCAGAATAGGGTTCTCAATCTTTCTTAACCTACATAAAATACATTTTTGGACCTAAAACTTTTACATATAAGACCACGGTGCACTTCTATTCATTTTTGATGAACTTCACACAGATGTAAAAATAGAAATTCTCAAAAGATTTTCAAGTAGTTTGCTCTAAATGTTTCACTCAAGCTAATTTATTGAAATTTGGTCATTAATAATTTGTTAAAAATAGCGATTTCAAGTGCTCAGTCATTCTTGTGCTATTCCACTCAGGTTTCCACAATATGCCAAGCATGGAGAAAACTTGTGGGCTCCAAAATGAGCATTAATCATGGCATCCATTGACATAGGGTAGGCCCGTGTGTGTGTGTGTTTGTGTGCGTGTTCTGCCTTGGGGCTTCGCTCTAAGCCCTGTAAGCCCCTGGTTCCTGTTTGTGCAGACTCGTGGCCCCCCTGGGTGGTAATGATGAGAGTCTTTGTTAGGCATGGTTGCCGAGCTACAGTTGCCAGGTTTTGCAGAAAGTATAAAACGCTAAAGGATCCCGTCGATGTAGGACCAGTTTCAAATCAGGACGTCCTGGAGGTTAACCGTCAGTCGCCTCACGTGTTGGTGTTACCTGAACTCACTCGCAGACAAAGCGGTGGATTTAAGGCAGAGGGCTCAGGTGACGGACAGGAGGGTTTTACGTTTCCCCACCTAGCAACTGGAGTCAAGTGAGGACAACAGATCAACAACACAGGTTATGTCTGATTTACACTGTGACATCGACCATCTGTTCAATAAGTAACTTTTCCCAATATTTAAACAAACCTAGAAACGTGCAGAAGTTTACACTTTAATCCTTGGTTGTGTTTTGAACGTGACCATTACTTGACCGTTCAAGTCTTTTGTAGAAAATGAAAACGGAGCTGGCCAAAAGGAGGACACACGATCCATCCTTCCTTCCACAGAGAAGGTTATAATCCTGAATAGTTGCATTAAATCTTAATGGAGGCGTTCAATGCCCGCCAGTTTAATCTGGCTTCCAGATAGAACATGGGACGTGAGAACAGATCTGTTATGCATCACAGGAAACAGGTCAGCTGGATGGATTCACTCTGTCAATCATGAAACCATTCCAGTTTGCTTGAATTCTTCACAGAAAAAGCCACCAAAACAGGTTGAGGATTTATTTCTTTATTCCTTCTTTTTGGTGTACAAACAAAGGCACCTATTGATTTATTGTTTGACATTCACTTTAACAATAACAATGTGGCAAGAACTCTCTTTTCCCAAAGCCTGCACTCATCACGCAGAAGTGATGAAACCCAGTCAGAGCGCAGAAATGAACACAAGTCACAGATTTTCAGACACAGTGCCCGCTCAGTGAAGTCAACGAGAACCAGCGGAACCGTACAGGATCACTGAAACATCTGAGCAACCACACATCATGGCGTGAACGAGCACTTGGAGTCCGATACAGGTGGTGAATGTCCGGGCCATCGGATCCAAAACACACAGAAATCATGACAGCACACAGACTGGTAAAGGGTCCACTTGAAAACAGCACATTAACAAAACCGTAAAAACCCACAATGTTATAGCAGGAAAAACAAACAAACGGATGAAATCGTTAAATAAGCAAAACCATGATTTCAGTCAGCTTGAAGAGCCTGTCTAAGTGACCTACAGATATATGTTAGTGTCCAAATGATTTCACGAGCTGTGATCCGTGCTTTTAAAAGAGACCAATGCGGCACACGGGGAATCATTAGGCAGATATTACAGAAATGATTTCCATTGTGTGGTCCAGTCCGATTTCCTGACAATGAGATGACGCCGTGATCGCTTCCCTTCTGTTCACTGTAAGCTTTCAGAGCATCCTGCATCTTTCATGATCAACGGACAACTAAACTCATGCATCTCGTTCTCACTGAAACCACTACGATGATCCCCATTTAATCCAACGGCAGAGGATCGATGCTTGCTTACAGTAATTGCAGGTGACCGCCGTATTAAGTTTTAACTCAGGATACATGTCTGTAAATTCAGTTCGGAACATAATGCAGTTGTTTACATCCTATAAGTGTTTACAGAAGCTCGAGTTGGGTCTATTCATTAGCAGTTAAATAGTCTTTTTGTCATTTGCATAAAAATCCTTTTTTTTGTATTGTGTCTACCTAAATAGAGCTGTACACAAAATATTAGAAAAGATAGATCTGATTGCTCTCTTCACATTAGATTGACAAACTGAGGCACAATTCATATTTCCAAAGTATCCAAGAATCACACAATCCTATTTCAAGAGTCATTTTCCTAAACGTGATGCACTGCCCGCTGGGGATGAAACTTGTGGCCACGCCCCAATCAGCAATGTCAAAGCAGGAGCAAATGGAACAAGACATCAAATTGGGTGCATTGGGGCTTTCCTACACTTAAAAAAAATAATTATAGGACATGCAGTGAGAGTGAAAGACCAAAACTGGTTTCCTCAGTGACCCCAAGACATTCACGGAACATCCATGGAGGTGGTTTAAGTCGCTATGGTCAAAGACACTCCTTTAGACACACCCTGCAGATATCGCTTCACATACGCAAAACTAAGAGTTTCTTTTACACAGAATCCTACATATGGCATTCAGAGTGCACTGCTATAAAAACCCAGAGAAAGTGAACTTATGCTGTCAAATCTGTGCCAATCCTTAACTTGTCTGCATCGTACAGCAAACACGAATTGGTGAAGGCAACAGAAATGAACAGGTACAAAATGTAAGAGCAGGAACACAAATGCAATGAGACAGACCAGCTACCGAGACAGGAAAAACTTACCAGGTAGAAACATGACTAAGGGCTATGACCTGCGTGAGATTTGACAAAAGACACAGTAAAGAGTCCTGTAGGGAAACTAAAGGTAACGTGAATGACAGACGCACCAAATGTAGTGTACATCCATTCGCAGCACAACTCCGGATACTGATGCTGGGTGCATTTAATGCAAGCCTACTGAGGAAAAATAATATGGAGTTACCGATATTTCTTCTCTACACTACACCGGTCATCCTGTACAGAGCTATGAGGCTGTTATCCAAGAGGTATTTTGGCAAAACACTTTGATGATGACGTCATAAGTGCTTTTCACACACGAGAGAGAGGAAGATAAATCTGCAAGCACTGCTGAAGCAAGAATGATCAGGTTAGGCACTGAATAAAGCCATTTGTATTACAATCGACATTGTGCTTGGTCATGATTGGAGCGTGCCACTGCAGTCCACTTCAGACAGGAATGCATTATTGTTGGACAGGGGTCTGTCCTGGCCGAAGCAGGAAGCAAGAACAAAAACCGGCAAAAAGACTTGGCATCTCTTTCCATTTGTCTGAAATCAGCTCTTCCCACCAAGCCATCAGTGAAACTCAAATATTGTTTATATAGCTTTGGTCTTACGGGTGGGAACGGAGGAGAGGGTTGATAGAATGATATTTAGGCTGCCCTGCTACTGAACAAGCCTTCATAATTATTTGTTAAGAAGATGGAGGAGACCGTGAACAGCCTCCGATCATTCGTTCAACACTGGCTGTGATGTCCCAAAGATAGCTTATGGTTTGCCTAGCAAATGCTTCTGCCAGGTGATAAGAGGGGGCGGAGGGGGTTGGGGCTTAGGGTGGCAGACTATGCATTTTACATAAATGGTTTAATTTAAATTACCACCACAGTCCAAAAGTATCCTGAAATGGACCTCACGGCTAACAACTCACAATCGGCTGCGTACAAACTGAAAGAATCCGACAGCAGTTACAATCGACGATGAAATGAGTACAAAAACCGACCTACAGGAACAGAGTCTGGAACTCAGAAGCAGCTCAGTGATTTTTGCAGCAGAGCATCGTCCAAATGCATAGCCTTATTTAGCAGGTGGGCAGCCAGGTAAGCAGACAAATGATACGGAGCAGGATGAGGATTCTGCAGAGTGCAGCTGGCACCAGAGAGGGTGGTTAGATGAGAGTGATTAGAAATGAAGAGAATGAGGGCGTGGGTCCAGCTTCTAACATGCTAGAATTAAACTAGCCTGCGTTGCTAGTTTGCGGTGCGAGTGTCGTTGCCAAGCAGAGCCTCGTTACATCCAGAGATCCAAAATATGCAACATTCACACTGCTGTGTCCCAGAAGTGCTGTTGTTTCCAAGGCAAAGATGGGGGCAGCGGCGTGGAGAACGGGAGAATAAAGGCTCCGAGCTCAGGCACCTCATGATCCACAGCCAGTGTTCTTTCATTTCTTCATCCCTCCGACCTAGTCACCTCGGTGGGTCAGGCTCACTATCTCATGGTGGAGGAAGCTCTGAAGTAGGACAGGAACTTGAAGCAGAGGTTCACCACAAAGTACCAGATGTTTCTCGCCATCTGGGACCTGGCAATGAAGATGCGCCAGATGAGCACCACCAGGACAGTGTTGAACGTGTAGCGGATATTCCTCAGCCTGGAGAAAAAAAAAAAAAAAAAAACACACATTAGGACAAATGAGGAAATGAAACCGTCCGTGCTAAACAACACGCATCAAGGAAATCATCTGTTCGAGTTTAACTGATGGTTGAGTGGGCTCAGTATGTAGATAGTGCTGTTACTAAAGATAGTAATCCACCAAGAATGAAAAAAATATTCACTCAAATTCATGATATCAAAGTGAGAAGACATCTGGTTAATGGAACGATGAACAGACTGCTAACATATGAAAATCCAGATATTCATCTATGGTGACCTAGATGAAATGAAAGCCGCCTGCTCTTTCTGTGTTTGCCATCAAAACAGCTTTGGAGTCAGAGTCAGAGCACGGGGAGTCTTACTTATTGAGGTGTTTGCGTGCAGCAGGAAGGCCGGACAGCTCTTCGTTGAGGACGTATTTTTTGGTGCCCATACAGTAACTTTCCATGTACTCTGCCCAGTGCAGCTGACGCACATCAAAGTTAAACACCTACGAGGGGGAGAGAAAAACAGCATCTTGTTATGTCCACATCTTATCCTACAGACAAGTGAATGTTATGTTGTTGTTATGGCGCGGCCATGGCCCAGCAGTCATCGGGTCGCCCTCCAACCATGAGGTTGGCAGTTCGACCCCCACCTCCTGCTGTCCATGTGTTGTCCAAGTGTTCCCCGGGCGCTTGAACAGCTGCCCTCTGTTCCTTTATGGCTGGGTTAAATGCAGAAATGTAAAAAACAAAAAACAAAAAAAAAACAAAAACAGAACTGGTTGGAGGGCTCTCAGATCGGCCAGATCATAAACGTACGAGTTTCATCACAAAAATCCAGATTCAAATGAAACGTATAATGCAGCGAGACTTTCATAAAAGAAAAACCACACAAAATGAAAATATCACCCAAGACTGCAAGACTCAACTAATATAACAGAGCGAAAATTGCGTCCACACACAATGAGGATATCAGGACAACATTGACAAAGATCAGTGTGTCATATTACAGGCACAATGGTTCTTTTGTGAGTGGGCAGGACTTTGAGTTAGACTTCTCATACTGAGCACAACAATGGGCCTCTGAGTAATTTGGAGTCCTCCAGACACAAACATCCTGGTGATTATCTGTTTTCACATCGAAATGATTCAATAAAATAGAAGAGTCCATTAAAATCTGACTGTGGTTTAATTCCTGCTGCAGTTTATTTCCGTGCTCCCTACCTTCTTATCGTCAGGACTCAGCTGGGCCAGTAACATGGTTATGTTATCTGTGTTCCACACCCAGGAGTGACTGGTGAAATACTCCAAGACCATCATGGCTTTGTGAAGGCGAGTGATAGTCTTCATCATTCTAGAGCAAACAAATGGAGGAAGAGGAGGATAAAAACAAGCACAGTGAAATGGACCAGAGGATTATTGGTGGAAACCTGATTTTTACTGTAAGGATATACAGAGAAAGGGGATTCCACAATTAAGACAGTAAAGTGTTTTGCAGTGTAAGAAGACAGTTATTTTCCTCCTTAAAATACGGAAATACTGGATTAACTGTGTGTAGAAAAGGAGGACAGACAACGCACTGATGAGGCCAAGAACCAAATACAACACTGGTCACATCAGGCACCAACAAGCAAAAACCCCAAAAGCTGCATCATCACTGAGGCTACACCGAAACCAATGTGTGTTCAGGTTTCCTGTGTTCATGTCCTCCTTTTGAGACACGTTAATCCAGATTAATACAAGAGCAGAAGTTTGTGTTAGTCGAGATTTTAAAAGTTAATAAGCTGTGTGATGAAGGATATTAAAAAGAAAGCTGTGCTTAGTGTCGACTATAAGAGGGTCTGAGCTCTCACTGAGTAGTTGTTCTTAATACCTCCGCCAAGGCTGTTGTTTTCATTTCAGTTTGTGTGTGTGTTAGCGGCATAATTCAAAAAGTTGATATTACTAAATTATCTGAGAGGCCAAGGAACACTTGATTCGATTTTGAGGCACGTTGATATTTTTGTGATATCTGGATTAGATTTGGATGCATACATGCAGCTACCACATTCATTTAGCCGAGATTGTAGTTTACTGAATCAACACCTATGGTTTTATTGAATCTTTGGAAGCCACATGCTTAAGGCAGAACAGTTCTTCTATTACCAAATTAAATTGACAAACAGGAAAAAACATCGTTCAACTTGGTGTAGGTAGGTTTTAAAAGTCAAAGACTAAGTTTATGATCTGATTACCAGCATGCCTTTTGAAGTGATTTAAATGCAATTGGTGCAATTATACATTGCACCAATTGCACTGCAAATCGTCACACAAAGCTACATTCCACAATGTTATATGCGATCAAAGAAGAAATTCAGCCTTGGTGGAGTGTTTGGTTGTTTACACTAGTATCACTCTGTGCTATATGGCTGCCAATCCAAATGTATTTGCCATTCACATAGACCACAATCCAACGCAGGCCTTCTCGTGGATGAAAGGATGGTCAAGCACTCATTTGGACAGAGAGAAGGATTGTGATGACTCAGATTCCTTCTGTGATGGTGAATGTTTCAGAGGAGGTGACAAACATGCAGAGCAGATCGGCACAGAGAGAGAGGAGAGAGATGATCATTACTTACAGACGGTGACAGCCAATTAGAAGCTACTCACACCCTCCGGATGTAATTACGCAAATTAGTGTCAAGTTGACAAACTTCATGTGAAAACTGGCCAAAGAATGTTTAATGCTATGATCCACTACATGCTTTACTCTCTGAACTATTTCCAGCTCATAGTAGCAAGAATAATACATGCCAGTTCCTTCACATTTAGTGGAACTGAAACAGATCTAATAAATAAGGTGTAAGTATTTGACCATCTCTCATTCGACACATCTTCAATATGATAAGCCCATGGGGAGGAGTTTCCATGATTGGTTGAGAAGTGAAGAATGACAATAACTGATGACATGTTCACAGCATGGCTTGCTCACAAAAAAAAGGCAATTGGCCAGTCTTTAAAGAATAAAATGCAACAATTTTCTCAAATATACAAATAAAAGTGCAAACTTGTAGAAGCAACACTTTGACTTACGTTGACACGATCAACGTTTTACAACAACGGATGCCATACGGTGATCATGAAATCATCACACACTATTTAAGATGGATGAATTAAACAAAACAAATTCCTCTGTCCCTCACCCCTCCTACTACTCCTCACAAGCAGTCCAAATAAAACCCCATGATGTGGATAGTGGGGAGGGACACACGGAAAAGGTGGGGGTGACAGGCACAAAGAGTCTGGGGACACTTGATACCTTACCGGGGCTTGCGACCCGTCACCCTGAGATAGCCATCATAGAGCAGGGCTGGCAGCGTGTGGCTGACAGTTGTCCAGTACTGATTAGTAAAGGGGTTGGAGCGCAGATTGACATTGGGCCTTCTGAAGGCCTTCTCTAAGGGATTGGTCTTGAAGGTCATGTTTATACAATTCTCTGTAGGAGAAATACGACAGGGTAAACAGGACGAGGTGACGGAGAATGCTCGATTCCTCCTCCTGTTAATGAGATGCAGGCCCAGTATGAACAGGACCACGGTTACCACAATAAATCTTCAGCATTAAGCATTATAACACACTCCTCCCCGACCCAACAGTCCAAGAGACCAGCAGATGTTTTTGCAAAGGCGAACATCTCCGTTGGGTTACCAAAACGTCAAACAAAACTCATCTGGTCCGATTGTAAAATGAATCGAGACGAATGTACCGACATTTTGGAAACCCAAATAAGACTTGTGATTATACAAGATAAGATTGCAGAACCCATCGGTATTCCTCTGTCCAGGAGAATAGCTGGGTTATACATTCTTAACATTCCAACTCTCAAGCCTCCCCAAAAAAAAAAAAAAGCACACAATTCTAACACATTAGTAACACAGCTAGGACGTTAGGCTACTACACTACTGAGAGAAACACCTGGCACCATGAAGCAGCAGCACATGTTGGCATTTGGCATAAAACACACAAGAGGTGGGGTACGTCAGAGTCGGCGAAGATGAGGTTACCTGGGCTCTCGTCCAATCAGCCTTAGGTACAGATCATACAGGAAAGCCGGAGCCTTGTGGCTCACGGCGATCCAGTACTGATTGATTAGGTGATTGGATGTGAGATTAACATTGGGCCGACGGAAAGCCTGCTCAAGGGGGTTCCTCTTGAATGTGGATGTTACATGGTACTCTAAGAAACAAGAGGTTGTTCAACAAGAGGCAGGTTTAAATTCAAGCACATTTTCAGGTTCTGCATCTGAAATATTTGATCAAACTTATGGCAAAACGAGCCCTCTAAATTTGGTTTCACTTTTCACTTGAGGTCATCTCAATCAGCACAACCAAATGAAATGTGGTGTGCCAATTTTGTAAGGAAAACAGAGCTATGTAATACCATCAGAATTCTTGTTAGTCCTTTATCTAGTTCAAAGTCAAGTGTCAGGCAGTCACAAGCCCTGGATTAGGTAGGCTTTTTTTTCATAATGTAGAATAAAAACAAAGGTGTGCTCCACAACCGGAGGCAATAAGTGTCACATTACAACTTTAGACCGATAAGGAGCCCCACTACAATCACCTCAGCACTGTAACAATTGTATCCTTACCATAATGGATTAAAGTTACTACATTCTGAAATGTACAAGAAAAAGAGTTAATGTTTTCTTTTACGGTTGGATTCAATTAAACCTCTACAAACCAGGATCTTCAGTTGGTTAACTAGTTAGGGTGTGGCAGGCAGTAGTTCAGATGACACCCGGGGAATCATTAAACAGTTTGAACAGCTTTCATAAGCCACGTGTAGGTAAGATCAAGGATATGTCCTACCGACTTCCCCCCAGTGAAATGGGTTGATTCCGCCAGTTGTGCAGTTGTATACCAGGATGTTTTTAGACCTGTTGAGAGAATTCAACTTGAATTTCAAATGATCAGAAAACCGCGATCAGATGTATCGAGTAATTTTGGACAAAGCCCAACAGTTTTGTGTGCCTTTCAAACCTGTTGAGCAGCTGAGATCCGGAGTACCAAGCTGCAGCCAGGGTAGCATTGATAACCACATCTACAGGCACCAGGTCAGCCACAGCATCATTAGATGCTCTCATCGTCCGCAGGATCCCCTTACCAGCCTGCAGAGGTTCATGGGAAAGGCAGTATAAAAGAATATAAAAGAAACATTTTCGAGAGAAGGTCAAGACCCTGCTGCGAATTTCAACAAGACAGGACATATAAACGGTATACATACCAACCCCGACACATAGAATAAACATGGGACTTGAGGTCAGTTTGAATAGCGATTGGTGCATTACATTTACGGTGTCTGCATAGAAGGAACCTAATTAGCATGTGTAGTTACTCAGATTCAAATGTTCATGTAAATTTGGCCACACCTAAATTTGGTAACACACTTTAACTTATTCAAATATACGAGGGGGCTGATGTCAGTCCGTCAATCCAAAATGCAATGCCTTTCGCCTGAGGAGACTGTCGATGTCCAATTGTAATCACAAAAATAACATGTGGCTGTGACTGAAACATGCAGCGGTTTGTTCAATGTTAGCTGTTATTCACTGTTGTGTTTTCTTCCTATCCGTGCTGAGATATCACAAGAAACAAGTCACTGCTCGGGCTATACCGCTGATGGCTTCAACAACTTACTGAAAATAAAGCCTCATTCATTCAACAGTTTGACAGCGTACCATTGCATTACTTTGATCAAATAAAGAGCTTCTTTGTATAAATGAAAACATGGATGAATGAGAATATTGTAATGGGAACAATGAACAAATTGGATGAAGGTCTGCTTGAACACGTCTGTGTGCTCCATCTGCCATGATTTCCATCTCACCATAGTTTTTATTATGAACCTTACCGACATTTTTTTAAATGATGCCACTTGCTCAACTGTCACAATGTTTAGAACACCCTCCATTTTGGATTTCAGTCATTTAAACAAGGAAAAATGTTGGGTTTCTTTTCGGATCTTGTGGGGGAGACCACATGGCGGTCAAACATGAGGGATGGCCGGTTGACAAAGGTTTCTTTCAGGACGTTCCACAGTCACCACTTGTCTCTGTTTGATTACACGCGGGTGTAGATTCTTACTGTTTCTGAGCAGGATGTCAAACTCTGTAGTAACGGCTAAGAAGTCTTCGGCCCACTGATTGTCCTCAACAAAGGGTTACTAGTTTGCATATTTTTTTTGGCAGGGTAAACCCATAGAGTGTAGCTTCTCCTTGTTCCTGAACCGTGTTTCACGGAGAAGTTCAAATCGAAGCTCGTGCTCCCTCAATACTTACAGCTATGAAGATTCCACTCGGTCCATTGAAGTTATCAATCCAACCCTAAAAGGAGTCAGATGCATGTCAGTATGATATATACCCAAATGTGAAGCCAATTGCTTATCTTTTAAAAGCTACAAGCCTCATCATTACATATATTTGTAAACTGCAAGTAACTTTGAGACATCACTGGGTTCTGTAGTCTAATACAGGTAGTTTTGCTTCTGTGGATTATTATATCTTTTAAATGAGCCAATATGTACTCTAAAGCCGACAGACTCAATGAAAAATTTGTCTTGCTTAACAGTTTACCAAGAAGCATCGCAACACCAACATTTGCTTCGAGCACTCACAGGGAACGGCTCTTTCCAACTCGCTCCAACTATGGATGGTCTGACGATGGCGATGTTGAGGTTTCCTGCCTCCTGCTGCACCATATACTCAGCCAAGGCTTTGGTGTACGTGTATGTGTTGGGACGCTCTCCAATCAGCTTGGGAGTCAGCACTGACACCATACTGTCGTCCATCCAGCTGGAGCAAAGACATGAATTTTATATTTCCTGAACAACCGTTTGCATTACTCCACAGCAAAAAAACAATGGCTTCATTGGTTTGTGAAACAAAAAGGCTAATACATTCTCTTGTACTCTCTCTCTGTGCACACACCAGAAATTGACCCTGGCTTTCTAATGAAATGTTCAAATAAAATATGCACATAGTAAAGCAGTTACACACACACACACACACACACACACACAAAGTCAAGCTAAGCCTTCCATTGTATAAACCTCCAGCACGTGCGGCGACATATTTAGAGCAATGAGGAACACCAACTCACTCGGTTGAACCAAACCCCATTGTAAAGGAAATCTATATTAAGCTTAAGGGTTTGCATCTCCCTCCAGAACATCTGTGCACCATTAATCATCAAATGCTACGTTACTTCTCTTAACACACACACATCCAACTTCTCTAAAAAGATACAGAAAAACCCCACAGAATCATCCCCACTAATCTCCACTCAGTGAAAAGGCTTCTAATGCTTCGCTGATGTAATGCAGCGGCTGAGACTGGCAGGCCATCCAGCACGGTGCTATCTAAGCAGTCACTTACAGTACAGGCGGAGCTGCTGCGACCCATCTGGCTTGCCTCGCGATTACTGACAATAACTGTAACTACTTCCTCTTTTGTACACTTGAACACTACAGGTTTTTTTAAACATACAAAAACAATGTTGTTGATTTGTGCAAGTGAAGCTCATGCAAGCTGATCTTTCGACTCTTCAGTGATCCTACAGGACACAATGTTCAACGCAATTTACAGGAAACAAAGTCATCGAGTGAAAGCAGAACAGCCGAGTCTCATTTTGACTCAAGTTGAGTAAATAAATGAATTGTTAGTTCGTGAGTGGGTGAATTTGTGTCACAGTAAAGCAACTTACTCAAGGCTGTCGATGAGTTTGCAGTAATCCACAGGCGGGGGGTAGACGACTTCCTCGATGAGCTCTCGGTCACAGTTGGCATAGGCTGTGGAGATGTGAATGAAGATCTCCAGGTGCTTCATCCTGTGGGCCAGCGCCACCATCTTCTGTGTGGCCAATACGTTCAGCTGTATTGCATCTCTGAGTAATAAAGAGAAGAGAACAATAATTCAACACATAATCAAGAAAAAGAAAGACTTTTGTAATAAACTGTAAACAGAAATTTTCCATTTGTATACCATTCAACACATTAAAATAAATTCATGCCTGCAGGACAAGCACGGTTGATTTGAGGGAGGCATGAGGTGTCAAGTATCTTTGTGTTTACACAGTGTGCAACAAGCAGTTTGCATTACATAACCATGAGTTCTACTGTCAAACACACACACCATGACAAAACACTGCTCGACTTTCATCGACAACTGTATCAGAACTAAACGTGACACGAGGGCTGGGCAATATACACAAAGGTTCTAATTCACGTGAAGGTAAATGTTTTTCCCATCGAAATCGTGAAAAACATTGTGATGATATTTTGGCATTCTTGTTCCAGCCGTACATGAACCCATTACAGGAAAGTGAGGAAAATAATTACTCGATAACTTACTTGAGTGGCTCAGTGAAGCGGACGGTAGCAGCACAGTGGAAGACTATGTTAATGTTTTCAACCAGAGTGGTGTCATCCTCCTTACTCAGATTTAATGCGGGCAGTGTGAGGTCACTGTTAATGGCAATGATCTTCTCTTCAAAGCCTGGCTGCTCTTCCTGCAGTCTTTCAAATAACTGGACAAGGGAAAACAAAGAGAGAATAAGGTCAACATGACTACCTTAAAAACGCATTGTACACAGACACACATAAAAAGTAGGCATTTTGCCCTGGGAGTGGCACGCACACTCTGGTCTTGGCTCATTTTCTGCATTCCTCCCATTCCCCTTCTTTTTGCATACATGTAGGGCGTAATTGCAGCTGAAACCAACACACATTACAGTTCTGCAGTGCACTTCAGCAGCAAGTGTCTACATGTAGGTTTATTGTTCAGTGATGCAGGCCTCTCACCTTACCGTCTTATCTAGGGCATTAACTAATCCACCCTCTCCTCCGTCCCTTTGCTTTCACTTGGCAATATCAGTGGCCCACATTTCATTGTGTGCCCCTGCAATAGATCCACCTGTTGACAAACAGATGATGCGTCTGCTGCCAGACTGCAGTCTCTTCGGCGTCTTCCTTCTTTCACCCCTTCCCTGCCTCATCCACTAGTGCTCTTTAAACTGGCCTTCCCCTTTACATCTTAGATGACCTCTCACCTTGCAGCTGATCATTTCCTGCACACGAGTCTCAGGGCTCTGTCCAGCTTTTGGCCTCACCATCACATAGACAGCTTTGACGTCAGAGCAGGACCTCAGTAGCTTCTCCAACAGCACCTGAGTTTAACCCAGGGAGATGTAAGAATATGAGAAGGAATGTAATGAAATTTAGCACGTGCTCACAGTGTTATGTCAACTGTCCTTACAGAAAATAGGGAGCTGTGAAGGCAATGCAGTGACCTGTGAGTTCTTTGCATACATAACACCAACGACTGACTGTGCGGATGTACGGCTGGGATCAACACTAACACTAATGTTTGTCATCCATAAGCCAGCCCAATTATTCATAAACTTGGAGCGTAGTTTCTATATAAATCAGCTGTATTATTGTTGTATTTGAAAATTGAAGGCTTGATCTGACAAACCCGATGGTCAGTGCCTGTAAATGCCCCAATGTGGCCAGAATTTGAATTCCTTCATGCAGAACTGGATGACAACACATTTTCAGTTAGTATTTTTGACATTCCTTTGATTATTGATTTATGTCAGGAAAAATACTTCACTGAATGCAACAATGGCAGATAATGACAGGCTGGCAGAAGACGGTGTGGGAGTTCAACCAGTTTACTTGTGACTTCTGCATTCAGTGAACAGGTTCCTCCCCATCCTGCTTCTTCAACCGTACTCATTGTTAGGCTCTGTTGTGTAGCACGGCTTTGTAAAACACTCCTGTACCTTGCCCATGAAGCCCGTTGCTCCAGTGACCAGGACATTTTTCCCTGCATAGTATTCTGGGATGTTCACCATGTTGTCTGAAGTTAATGGGCTCAAACACACTACAACACCAGTCCACCTGCAGAGACAAAACAAAACCAAATTACGAGTTTGTACATGCTGCAGCAGGCATTTTGTCAAAGCATTGGCACCGGCTTAAAAGGAAGTAAAGCTTCCGTTAAACTGTGACTTTCACAGACCTGCAGAATTTTTCCAGAAACTTTATTTTTGAACACGCGCTACACACAACCATTATCTGTCAGACGTTATTGATTTTTATTACATTGACACTGCAGCTGATAGCCTCAAGCCATTCAGAGATAACTTATCTAATGATTAACTTAAAGTAGTGTCTTATCTCTGCTATGTGCAATTGGAATGATAACAAATCAACAAACAGGAATCCCAAATCTGCTATTCAAACTAAAAGCTGTAGTATTCTGCGTAGATTTAAATAGCCTTCCATTATCTATATTTCACTTTGAGCAAACAGACTACTTTGAGTAAACAGACATCATGTAAATATATTGGTAAATTATGTGTTTGAGATGCAAACATATAGCAATTATCTGTACGCACACTGGTACTACAGCTTGGGCTTTAGTCCTGTCACCGTTTGTGAGCAGTTGAACCAGTTTTTCAGCTCAGTAGGAAGAGTATAAAACACACAAAACCTGTCTAAGAACAGTATGTACAAAAGCTGCAAGTTTACATGAGGCTTCAGCTTGACCAATTTCCCTACAAGACGAATTTGTGGTGGTTTAAGTGCTGAAATCTAACACACCTGAAAAACAAACAAATCAACTGACCACACCGGACTCTGGCACCTTTTCCATTCATACTGTACAAAAAAAAATAAATGATCTAAAATGAATTTTGACATGGAAAACCTTTTGGGACTAGCACTGAGACAAAGAGAGACATCCCTCAGTTTTCACATCTGAACATGTCATCTCATACAGTTACCCCGGTCGATGAATTCTGAAAGAGAGGGCAGCGTCAGAATAGGTTTTGTGACTTGAAGGACCACTGTGGGACGGTGTGAGGGAGAGCTCCTCTGTACCAACGCTCCCTGGATGTGAGTAAGTCTCTGGCCAATGCTGCAGAAGTACAATTTGCTGCATTACATCCTGAGCCAAGTTGCCAGTTCCAGCTGTAGGATTCAGACTGTAATTACAGTAGAGCTGCATCCTCACTGGATGGAGGCAGTTTGTGTACGCTACAAGCAAGACAGACAACAAAGGAACAAAACTGCGCACGACACACACACTGTACGTTCACAACCAAAACCATTATTTCACGGTATACTCCGGGGAGGAAACCAAGTAAGTAACGTGCATTAATGGGACATGACTGTGTACATAAAGAGGGAGGAGGCTCAGTGAATCATGGGAAGTCCCCCACTTTATCATAAAGGAAAGTCTTAAGCCTATTGTTAAACGTAGAGAGGGTGTCTGCCTCCCGGACTGAAATTGGAAGTTGTTTCCACAGGAGAGGAGCCTGATAGTTGAAGGCTCTGCTTCCCGTTCTCCTTTTGGAGACACTAGGAACCACTGCATTCTGGGAGCGCAGTACTCTAGTGGGATAATAGGGTGCGAGGGGCTCTTTAGGATATGATGGTGGTAGCTACTACAGGAGAAATATGGTCCCGTTTCCTAATTCTTGTCAGTACGTATGCAGCAGCATTCTGGATCAGCTGGAGACTCTTTGGAGACTCTTTGGAGACTCTTTGGAGACTTGTTGGGGCAGCCTGATAATAAAGTATTGCAATAATCCAGCCTGGAAGTAACAAATGAGTGAACTAATTTTTCTGCATCTTTTTGAGACAGGATGTGCCTGATTTTTCCAATATTACGTAAGTGAAAAAAGGCAGTTTTTGAAATTTGTTTTATGTGGGAGTGAAAAGACAAGTATCAAAGATGACTCATCTTCCCTACTGACCAGCCAACAAACTTTTAATTGGATCATAATTTAACTGTTAAGCATAGCCGACAGGTCAACTGTCATTTTTGTTGCACAGGTAGAGTGCACATTCTCCGAGCTTGTTGACAGACTCATTCATTCAGTGATATCACTAAAGGTGCGCCACACCCTCTTACTTTTGGCAGCCAGTTAGAACTAAACTATAGCAAATAAGAATGATCCAAGTTTTTCTATTTGTGCGTAGAAATATTCTAATATTCTGTAAAATTTTGTGACCATCGCCTCAAAATTGTTGGAGAAGATGTGAAAAAGTGTTTTGCAAAACATTCATAATGGCAGCAAAAGTACCTAGAGAAGTTGAACAAATTATTGAAGCATCATCATCATCATCATCATCGTCATCAGGTCAGTGTCCAAGTGATGATATAAAATAAAAAAAATTGTATAGTGGCTCTGGGGGGCTACAAACAGTTTTTGTTTGTTTTAAAGCTCAAAAATACGTTGAGTTTCATTCTTTGATCGATTGCAGTCAAACAATAAACTTGATTACAGAAAATAAGGCAAAGCCAACAGTGAACTGCACTGAAAGTTGAACTGAGCACTGGAGTACAGACAAAGGAAATCAAGATCACAAATATATGCCTTTCATAAATCTGTAGGCTTAAGACACATTGTTGAACTGTCAAAAAGAAGGCAAACACAGCATGGTAATAAAAAAAGGCCTCCTGGAAATGACCTGTTAATATTAATTTCTCCACTGAGTCAATGTTTAATGGTAAGAACACAGACGGAATGTTTTCTTATGTCACAACTAAACTCACAAACCAACTCTTGAATAGCCAGCAAAGGTCTAAAAAGTCAGAATGTTTACCGTCCCATGTAAGGTGGCATTGAAGTGAAGAACGAGACTGCAGCACTGCTGGTGCACATAACTGCAATCGATCAAACTCTCTTCTTTTGTTTTCCATTAGTCACGCCATTTCTACATCAGAACATGTTGGGACTTGGGGGGAACAAAAGGTGTTCCATGTCTAAATGGGCTCTTGGCTCATTCATATGTTCTTTTTTTAAATAAAAAAGATTAGTCATAACAAGTAAGCATCAAACAAGAAATGTCTTTAAGTTCTGTATATACTAAAGCTGTCAGATGAACAAAGCCTTCGGTCACATTTTTGTCTATGCACGGTAAGCTCTAAAACCACAGAAAGCCATGAAAACATTAACTTTGCCAAGAAAAAGTCCAAATGGGCACCACGGTCGTAGAACTGGACGGGCTTTGCGTTCTCAGGCCCAAAACTAAAACGCTGCTCCTCATTTCGAACCTATAGAAATGTGAATTATTCGAGAATATTATTCTGGACAACGTTCTAAAAAGGTTCATTTAATCTCCTTAATTACTGAGCTAATGTCCCATTTAACTCATGTGCATGTGAGAATGAACAACGAAGAAACGCGACAAAGGCAACAGGTGAGTGCAGACCTGCCTTCGGAGGTAAAATCCCCAAATAAACCTGGCACACTCCTACGTGATGGTCCTTGAGCGCTGCTTCTCCAAGAAAGACAGCAGAAATCGAGTGAGCTCGCTGGCAAATTGAGCCTGACTGCAGATAAACGTGCAACATAGACCTGAACCCAGCCGGGACCTGCCATGGCCTTTGATCAGGTGTCTGTAGCAGCTACTGTAGCATACAGTTGGACGTCCGGCAAGTTGACCCCCCCCACCCCACACCACGCCGTCGCTCTGAATAATTGATCAACAGACACATTATCATGCATGGATTGGCCACACGAGGCCACGGCAAAAAAACATCAAAGTCTCAGCGGAGCAATGCTGACGTCCTGATCCCAGACAGGTTACTGGCCAACGCACTGTGAAACGCTCTGCTTATCGGACGTTTGACATGAAAATGTTAATGTTGCTCTGGACTCATTTTCGTCTTTGGTACATAAAATTGCATTCGGTGAATCAAGACTTTATTTTTAGCCCAAACGCACTGTATGTTAATTACAGTTACCTCGATGTGCTAACATCTTAGGGAAAGCACTACAATAGCACGAGTTAACCTGCGATTCCCAAACGTATAACGACACTTAAAAGTT
>OMNV01018558.1:4196-16529 GCA_900303265.1 Brotula barbata
ATATACAGTATGTCACATGTATACTGATCTTTTTGGTATTTTGAAAAATCCCGACAAAATCTTTCACAAGCAGCAGTTCAGCTCAGTGGGTTTTGTTGTTGTTGTTGTTGTTGTTGTTGTTGTGGTTTTTTTTTTAACTTAAATTTCATTTATTGATACTAGAGTTGATATTTCATAATGATAAAGCTGCATACACTGCTGTGATTGAACTTGCTAACATATTTCATATGAGTGTTAGGTCTGTATACATATTACATAAACATAAATACATATATTTTTGGACCCCTTATTAGTACCAAATTTCCATAAAGAAATGAAAGGTTTTGGTTTTTTTAATCATAGCTGAAAAACTCACTGTGACAGATTTTCAGATTTTTTTTTTTGTGATGAGATCTCCCAATAAATCCCCTTCAATCAATCTTTTGAATGCCTTTTCCACGTGGTTCTCCCGTTTACGATGTGAAAAGGCTTGTTGAATGTGTGTTAAGCGCCTGAACAGATTGTCCTAAAGTGTCCATCTCCTTATTTACACATGAAGATCAGACCTGAGGCCCCACACACTGAGCTCCTAAAGCTGAGACAGAGTCGCCTGTGCTGCACTGCTCTTTTATTCAGGCTTATTAGACTGTGTGCTTTTGATACATGCAGCCTTTGTTGGAGTTTGTCTTTGATAACCATATGACTACCTGATAAATATCTTTAGTTTATTATTGTCAGGCTTTATGCTGACTGGCAGCCCAGCATAAACATCCAAACCATTACATTTAATCTTCATCCTTATTTCTGCGCTGCTTTTATCTCTTTCTCTTGCTTTTAGCTCCCTCTTTAATGCTAAGCCATCGCTGTTGTTGTGTTTTTGTGCCGCGCCTCCCAAAGATTGTCAGATAATCAAACAATGCTGACTCTGACATCTATTTACTTGGACGTTTTGCGACCGTCACCGCTCCTGGTAAATATTAAATCACCAGATGACTCCATTTAAAACATATCTAACTTAATGCCTCATGTCTGATGAGTTTTTAAAATGAGGTATAATAAGCTGCTATGAATCTGCGGAATGCTTGCAATTTCAAAGAGGCTATAAATTAAAAAACGGCTCTGGTTTAGATTGCCCATAGGTGTGAATGGGAGTGAGACTGTCCCTCCTTTTGCCCCATGACGGCTGGTGACCGTGGATAAGAGGCTTGGATAATGGATGGAGGAGTGGATGGATCTGGCCGTATCTGAATAACGTATGCGCACTCTCATCCATTACTGACGTGGTAGATACATCTGCATAAAGCACATCCACGACCAAAAGTGTGCAGATGATTGACAGTGAGACGTGCAGGCTTGAAACAAATGGCTCTCAGCGGGAACAGTGGGCTTGTCCCTTTGCCAGACTTGCTTCCTTTAAAGAGAGCGCTCTGTCAGAGAGAGTGGCCGGTAATGGGGGCACACAGCGACACAGCCCAGACTTACACCGTACAGTCTTAAGGTTAAATTATATGACAGTCTCTAACTAAGACTTTTTTGCCTTAAAGGTCAGCTGAATATTTCATTGCCATCCAGGCTGGCAGTGTATTGAAATGGTAATGTAAATACCACTACAGGACAGCTTCAGTAAGGGAGGTCTACCGAAAGGTCAGCCAGTCTCCCCACTGCATCCTCATCGTCACACACACACACACACACACACACACACACAGAGACGCTCAGTGGGATGCATATTGCCTTAGAGTCTCACACACGTTCCCACGTGCTTCTATATGTGTATACCCTCTTATTAGCTTCCCCCTTTTATATTAACGTGTGTGTGTGTGTGAAACTTCATTTGCTTCATTTTGGAGCATCATTACAACACAAGACAATTTCCTGGTCACAGTCGAGTCATGGGCATGAAATGAAAATGACTGTGATTGGCCGTCGAGAAGATGTGAGGATATGAGTAATAACCCGGGCTGTGACTGCATGGCCGGGCATATTTCTCCTTTCATGGTGGAGGCAGGGGACAGGGATGTCATCTCAAAAGCTCCCGTTTCATTACTGGACATGTTATGCTAGACTTGATTTAACACAATGCCAATTTTAAGTCAGATTGTGTGGCTGTGGTTTTTCTTAACTGTTAATTTACTTCTAATTACGGGAGTTTGTTGATGTTATCCAAGCAGCCAAAACAGCATTGACAGTCTTTTTATGTAAGGAATCAGTGTATGGATTATGATGGAAAAGGTTAAAAAAAGATGAAAAAAGGATGTGTGGAGAGCGGCATGTTCACATTGGTTAACAGTGATCGATGACAGCCCCAACTTTACCTCCATCCATTCATTACCACTACTTACCCGGCTGCAGCTCCACACAGACAGCAGGCTTAGCCAAATAGCCCAGCGGTCTCTCTCCCCAGCCGCGTCCCCCAGCTCTTCTTGTGGGATTTTCCTGGGCCTGATGGGACGTTCCCTCCTACATATACTGGGTCTACCTCACTGTCTCCTCCCAGAAGGACTTGCCCAGAATACCTCTCCAGACAGGCATCCAGATTTAATACCCAAACTAGCTTAGCTTGGCTGACTCCTTTCAAAACAAAAAGAGCAGTGGAGCCACCGTCATCTTCAGCCCGGCCCCCAGGGGCCCTCAGACTGTGGGTTTTCCCCCCAAATTACCTCCCAATAATCTAGATATACTCATAATGCCTTTTATTGAGGGGAATAAATCCAAAACATAATATTATGTGTGTCAATCTACTTCTATAACGTTTCCATTTTTACTTAATAGGGATACATCTAAAAAGAGAATGTGTCAAAAAAAGCCGTGTGCATGTTTTTGTCATTACACTGTGCCTGATTGATTAAACATATTAAACATCTACCTCATTGGCCCAGTCCTCAAGATCTAATTTAATCTGAATTAAAGTGGCGATTATTTGGAAAGGACCCAATGTACAAAATCAGGTAAAATTAAATGAACATAATGTCTGTAAATTAAGTTTTGAGTGCAAGCCAAACATCAAATTAGGCTGCTGTGTTTTAAGTGCATCGATTGCAACTTAGTCACAAGTTTCTTAATTAAAAATCTGCAGCCCAAGTGTAATAAAATAAAAAAATATCCAAGTATCTTTTCATTTTATCGTACAACTTTATTTTGAAAACAGTTTGATTTCTGATAGACATTTAGCAGGTGGAGCTAATGTTGTTAACAACAAAAAAGGCTCGAAAAAAGGTCTAATTCAGGTGAGCAAGCAGGCACAATAAGGGGGCACAAAGGCAGAAACGATTATTATTATGATGATGGTGATGATGATGCTGAAGATAATGATGATGATGATGATGATGATGATGATTACGATTATTATTATTATTATTATTTGAGCTTGACCTAATAACCATCAGAAACATCATTGTAGTTCATAACAATTTGACCTACATATGGCTGAAGTTTATAGTAGCAGATAGTCACTTTTGTAAAAATATACAGAGAAAACAAATATTTTACTCCTCTAAAAAAAAAAAGATCTTTATACTATCAACACACACAAACACAAGTCCCTCGCGGTCGATTAAAAGCTCCAGTGTACTTCAAAACATGTAAGCCCAAAGAATCCAGGCTGGTGAGGACCACAGTGGATCAGTGCAGTCCTCAACATGCGGACTCCCTTTGATCCATGACGACTGGGAGTACAGTAGAATGGCTACAAGAGCCTTAAAATGAAGACACAAAGAAGACAAATGTGGAGATGAGAACTCATCTTTTTCAATCAGAGTAGGAAGGAGGAGGGAGAATTTTCTGCTGTTTGTTCAACAAAATGCAGCGTTTATGAATTAGCCCGAAAAAATCAAACTCTGTAACCAATTATGGTCTTTTTCCCCTTCAAAGTTGTCCTCAGCATGAAGCTCTCTCATTTTAGAAGGTGTTGGGTAGCGCCGCATGTGGCCCTATAAGACGGTACTATTCCTGATACATCAAACGCAAATAACGAACAATCGAATGCATATAATAATAAATCAGAATGCCGGGTATTTTAAGCGACACAGACTGATTTTAGAGTCGGTGTTTCTGCCACAAAGAGTTTATTCTCGATATAAGTGTAATATTGAGGGGTTGGTGCCATATTTAATCCGTAATCCTGCATGGCACCCGTCTCTGAATGTACAGCATGAGTCACATGTGTGGTGTGGAGGAACGCAACACAATAGGAAGAAACACAACTGTTCTCCACACATGAAGGAATCATTAACAAACACATTTTAATCCCTCCGTTTGATTTTGAATGGGGTCAGCAAAGCTTCCCTCCTCCTCCTCCTCCTCCTCCTCCTCCTCCACACCGATGCATTCCGGGCTGAGTTTCCACATATGCTAGGTGGTTGGGAAAGATGCTGACGCCGGCGTAACAATGCGAAGCCCTGTAGAGCACATCTGTGGTTTCAGCCCTCGCTGAGATCATGCGGCACAGCAGAAATTAACATAGACGTGCAGACAAGAAAGGTAGAAAGGTAGAAAGGTAGAATATGAAATCCATTTCTCCCTAATATAGCTGTAGGTGTGTGCGTGTGTGTGTGTATGTGTGTATGTCTAATTGATCTTTAGAGCAGCACAAAATGTACACTCACTCCCACCTCACATGGCAGTTTACAGTAAATTGTAGTCTCAGCTCGAAGCTCTCTTACTGTCAGAAATCGATTGATTTCATTCTAATACGTACAAAAGCCTCGCGGAGAGACGCCAGAGTACAAACACGTCTTTTGTCTTCGTTCCGTTGTCCCTTTGCTGTCTTCTGGTTAACAGAGACCTTGGTAAACGTTAGCAGTGCTGTCACGTCATGCTACATCACAGTGAATGAAAACGAGTTTGCCTGAGCCCATCTTTCTGCTGTCACCTTCTGTGTGTGTGTGTGTGACAGAGGGAGACAGAGAGTGAGAGACAGAGGAACGTAAATAAAGCACAGAGTGACAGCAGATTTATTAAGAGCATACACCGGTGTCTTTCTATTAAAACACTTATAAATCAGAGTATCAAATCAGGTTATGTTTTTGCAGCAGATTGTGTGAGTGTGTGTGTGTGTGTTTCAAGTTAACTCAAAAAGTTTTTGACCTAATTTTGGAGAGATATTGTGGAGAGATGTGTCACAAAAGAAGGAAGATTATAGTGGATTTTGAGTATTAGCGATAGTTATTTTAAAAAAAAACAACAACAAAAATAATTCTGGGCCGTAGACGCCCATTCAGACTGTCCTGTATTAATGCTTGGTTATAACTGGATAATAACAGAGCTGTCCTTCAAACCAAAACACAGTGCCATTGGATCTGGATGTGGATCGCTATGATCTGGATCTGGATCTGGATCTTTACTTAGACATAGTCCATCATCGTCAAATTCAGGTCGTACTAATTACATAAACAGATTTAAGATTACATAAAAGCTTTATAGGACGAGTCTGTGATTTGTAATTATAAATCATCAAAGTATTAATGTCTTCCAAACAAATAAAAATAGAGACATCATCATCCAAGTTGCTATGACGATGTGGTGCAGGTCAAGGATTAGACTCCCCCAAATCTCATCTTAGATTTAAACCAGCATTTATTCACAACCTATCATTCTGTTTAGACTCCGCGAGCTATTTTGAGAGTTCAGTGTGATAAGTCGGGAAATGTAACTTTAAAACTAGAAGGAAAATCAATAAAATAAAAAGGAAACATCTTCAGTAGATGTTGCATAATATACCGCGGCGTAAAAATACAGCAGACCTTAGTCAAAGTTATTCTATCGTACAGTCGATAAATGTTGTTTAAGAACCCAGATTAGAAGTAAAAACACCAAAACATCTTTTCAGCCATTCCCTAGCAGCAGCAGCTCTGCGGCCGCACATATTCAGATCAATAAGACAAATAGGGATAGTCTGAAAACAAAGAGTGTGCCGCCCAAGAACTCCATGAGCCTATTTATAACTGAGGCTTTGTCCATCGGAATAATGATCCCACAGCGAGGCTGAGACATCTCCCCAAGCTGGGATCCATATCCCTGTTAACACTGCCACCGCTGCAGCCAAACACATAGGAGGAGGAGAGGAGAAAATAACCCGCGGCAGTGGCCTTTGTCATGGCTTTACCATTACTCAGACATGCAGAGCGGGCGCCATCAATCGTGCCAATGATGAAGAGGCTGTTTGTTTGTGCGAAACGCCCCAAATTTGCCTCGATCAAACCCGATAATCCTTTTAACTTTGAGAAAACATTTGCGGGAGAGAAAACATGGTCAGCGGGGACGGTGATTTGGTTATTGTGGGAATAAATTCCAAATATCTAATTCGTGTGGGCTAAGTAAAGTAAAAGGCAAATTCATTTTGGAGGACTGGTTCAATGTAAATGTTTCATTTATGCACAGAGTAATGTGGTTTTCAGGAAAGACGGGGCACTTAAATATTAGTAAATTCGATAGACGGTCTCATCCGCTGTGGTCCCTATGAGAAAACAAACACAGGAAATTGAATTACACACTGTAGGTTTTTGTCTTTATTTCCATAATGTAGACCTTTAATGGAATTACTTCACTAAGAGAAGGATTTTCATTTATCATTTGAAATTCAGATGGCGCATTGAGGGAAACTTGCTGACAAAACTGAAACACATAAAAGTGAAACACAAGGCCGTTTCACCCCATTTAATTAGAGACAGCAGAGGAGGACAGAGAGAGGGGGAGAGGGACGGAGAGAGAGAGAGAGAGAGAGAGAGAGAGAGAGAGAGCACGGACGACATTCAGACGAGAAAGAAAATTAATAATTACAGCCTCTTTTTTTTTTAGCCCAATCTTTGACATATTGAACACTAGTGTAATTCTAGGTTAATGTGCCTGTTTGTCCTCTAACGTTCTGTATCTGTAGTGTGAGTAAGGATGATGTTCTTATCTCTTATATTAGCCCCAAATGACAATAACAACATGGAAATCTGTTTACGTATCCTCCAGTGCAGAAGTCACAGACGCATTTTTAGAAATTTTGCGAGATGACACTTTTTTTTTTCTCAGCTTAACGGCGTTTCGAAAATGGCGACGACTCGACAGTAACATCGCTCCAAATAATCACTCTAAGGCAATTTTAATAATAGACCCTCCACGCAAAATCATCCCAGACCTGTGAAACGCACCTGTGTGCTTCACCAGTAACGTGCACGTATGCTTTCAGGAGGAGGCAGACGCACAACAGGAACGCCGATTCAGTCCGGAAAGCAGTGTTTGGAGGATGGCGCATTACAAAGACGAATGCACTTTGCATACTTATCCAATCAGTGGACACTCACTTCAGTTTTGCTCTGCTGCTTGCCGCTCCAATTCGCGGCACATTCTACAGTAATCTCTGTAATCAGTTAGTACTTTCGGTCTCCACACACTCCCAGAGCTGCATTTAGACCAAGTGTGCCATTTAGGTCTCGGAGAATACAATTAAAATGAAAATGTGATGCTAAACTCTTTGTGCCATTTTATGTGTCACTTACCCTTGTGCAATGATCACAGTGATGAACGTTGTAATTTGGTCTCAAATCAGTGTTTATGAGAGGTTTTCGCTCTTTTCCAGCATTGGAACAATCACAGGATACATTTCATTTCTTCCAGCAGTCAGACTGTAATTATTACTGCATCGTGTCATATTAGCGACATAATAAACATCTTCCCGTAATCCATAAGACAATGATGCGTTTAAACAGTGATGTTGAACCCAATTTTTCTTGAACTGAATCACTGAGAGTCATGCATGAGGCTGCATAACGTTTAATGTGTGAATAATCCAAACATAAGGACAGCTGTAACTTTAACTGTAACTTTGCTGCATTTATTTACATTTTATTGCCAAGTTGTGCATCGAATGTTTTTACAAATCTGTCATCAACATAAAGATCTGTCCATCTTCATTTTGGGAAAATGAGTGACAGCTTTCTTCTCCATCCCACTTCCTGTATTTATGTTGCCGGGGTCCTCTCAGCCTTTATCTCGATTTCATCACTGATACGCAACGTTCAATATCATTCAACTCAATGTAAATAAACGTTTTCGATATATCTGTAACCTCTTGGCAACCCTGTGTCGTGTACTTAATGTGCATCAAATGTAACAAAAACAACAACCCTCCCTTATCCAATTTATTGTGCCATCGTACCTACGATATCCACAAATGGCTGCGAAAGTGTGATTACACCGAAGCACTTGATTAAGGTGAGGAGGGGTTGATAATCATAAATAAATAACAAATCATGAGAATTAGACTGTGAATGCTGCCATAAAAGAATGAAGAATGGAAAAATTCTGTTTTGAATGCAAATGTTGAATCACACAATCACACATTTACCCCTGACGCTCACATGAATGCCTGGGTGTGTCTGTGCATTATGTTTGCTTAAAATTTAAGATGTATAGGACAAGTAGAGGATTTTTCTTTACATCCTTATCTTGACATCTCAACATAAAATAATATACAGTACAACTTCTGTGATCGATTAAAATCATGAGACAATGTATGAAATACAAAAATTTATAGCATTACAATAAGATCAATGTAAATATAAAAACACAATAAATAACATAAAATAATTAATTATATCATAAATAGGCCATCACAAAAAATTACAATGACGTCAATCATGAACACATTTTTTATTTTTTATTTTTTTGCTTGTTTTCCTTTTTTCCGTGATTTCTTGTTGAATCTTTACAGTTTTTAGGGGTTTTTTTTCAGGATACATTTCGGAGCTTTACGTGGAGTCGATACCTCCCAGGGGTGACTCCTCTCCTCTCTCACCAACGTTCACGCATACATTCGATTAAATGTTTTAATAGAAACATCAGAATGCAGCACCATGAGTCACTTTTCCTCCTCCAGTTTCAGGAGATCTCTCCGGACTGGATTATCATGTTCACGCTGCAGCCTCTTACCACATAAAACAATAAATTGGCCCAAATGACAGATTTTTATACGAAGTGTATGAAATTTCAGCGTGAACCCCAATCTGCCAACCAATCAGACGGTAGGATTCCCTCAGGTGTCGTTTCATTCTAGTTTGCTGTAGTGTATAAAACACCAAGTCCAGGTTTCTTCCAGAAAAGAAAAAAAAAAACAGCTTTCTTTGAAAAATCTGGCCTGGACTCCTATCACCTTTCAGACGAGCCACGTGTCACCCCATAGGCTTCATGTTCACACACAGCGATCATCACGCTCTTGTTGCATACAACCTCCAGCCAATTTAGTATCTTTGAGCAGCACTGCTACTTTCAGAAGTTTTGAGAGCCTCCATTATAGCAGCCTGTAAAGCAGAGACCATGTTTTATTTAGATTTCAGACAGAGGTGCAATCGGGTTCCCTTCGCTCCCATCTGCAGCTGAGAGATAGCTGGGGATTGATGCACAATCAGGGAAAGAGTTTCAGTGTAGTGGAAATCATCTCTCTCTCTCTCTCTCACACACACACACACACACACACAGACAGACACACATCTCTCTCTCGCACCCAAAATTCATGGAGTTTTCTTCTGCCTGCCTGGATGTCCATACTCCCACTTTCTACTACTGTGCTCCAATACACACACACACACACAACACACACATGCCGCATGCATGCACACACAGGCACAAGGTGTCTGCTGCTCATGGTGTGGGAAAATGGAATCTACCCTGTCTGTTATTAAAGAGAGACAGTAGGGAAGCAAAAAAAAAAAAAAAAAAAAGGTTGTGAGCCAAGTAGAGGAGTGGAGTCCCGTTGTCCCCGGGGACATAATTAGGTCTGAGAAGGCTAATCATTGGACATAAAATACAACCTCTCTTCCTGTATTAACACATAACCTCTTCCCTTCTCTGCCGGCGGGGATGGAGGATCCCATAATCATTTATTCATACATTTCCATGGGAATGCGGCTCCTCACTAAAGTGCACTTTCTATCTAAGCTCCAGCTATTAGCAAGAAAGCAACGGGGGTGGGGACGTGGGGGTAGAGACGGAGAATTAAAAAAGAAGGTGGGGAAGAACAGACAGGAGCAGAGAGGGGGGAGAAAGCAAATCTACAGTATGTGACAAATTAGTAAGCATCATTTGCTGCGTCTTTTGCAGAATGAATGAGATTTCGATCTGGCTCCAACTTCTGTTCCTGCGCTCCCCTGCTGTTCTATTGCGTGGTAGGTAACAGCCATTTGCCAGCTCAGCAGGGGGTCTTCAGATCTGTGTCCCAGTGGCCATATTGGGAAATAAATGATCTTAGGCTGAAAACATATTTGTAATGATTAAAACATGCCGTACTTATGAAAGATTCAAATCCATTTTTGAACCTCCGGTCTCTTTCATCAAATCACCTTGTTTGAGGGAACTAATTGATTTGAATGATGCATGGATCGGAGATGAATCAATGCCGTGTTGCATCGAGCGGCTGTTGACCTAATATTGCTTCGCTGGGAGGTGCAAAAATTGCCGGGAAAGTGTAAACGTGACAGAAAAGAGCTCCGCGAGCATTCAGAGTCTGTGGACGTTCGCCCTCTTGTCCAAAGAATTCCAAAGAGGTCCTCTCTCTCCTTCTCATAAAATACAATATTTATCCTGCTCTGTTTGAGTTCACTCACCCTTATCATTGGGTGCGCGCTCTCCCCTGGCTCTGAGGTGGATTAGTCTAGGACTCATTGAGATTACGTCGGTCATGAAATATGCATAGCGCGATCAAAGGTGATGGCGAGAGAGATGGCATCACCGCGGGAGCCCACCAACTGAAGATGATGTGTTCCATGACATGCAGTGCGTGCTGGTGGATCACACGGCGAAGGTGGATGTAGCTTCGTTTGAGTGGATAAATGTGCGCCGACTAAACGAGCGAGAGGAGAAAAAAAAAGGATTTGAAAAGTGGATACATTTAGCCATTACCGATACACATGCACGGGCCGACTATCTGGGCTTAATCCACGTTAACCTGCGCAGCATATGAATTGAATTTAATGGTATTGATCGTTCATAACAGAGCCCAGCTGGAGGTCAGTTGCATTCATCGCTTTTACCTGAGGGTTTGGACACAGAAAGCCTGCCAAGCGTTTCATTTTCTCAGATCAAAACATCTCGCAGGATGAATAATACATTTGGGATGAAAGAATATTAGGTTCAAACCAACAGAACCACAAGCCAGGGGATATCAGAGGAATGTAAAATACATAAAAAGGCTATTGTAACATGAGGTCAAAATATGGCATAAATGTTCCATGGATGATCTGACATATAAACTATCATTTGCCAAATTACCTGTGGGCCTTTTTGTATTATAACAGCGATAGATACATTTTTAACTGCTTCAGCACAGGTAAATTACTGAATTGGTTAATTGGGTCCACTTAAAGGTCAATAATTAAGGGTTAGGTCATCTAATCAGTGATTTTCCTAAATCCACGTTAACCTGCGCAGCATATGATTTTCCTAAATCACTGATTACCTTGTTTAATTGTCTGTCAGTGTATCAGTGTGTTTAAGATGTTTTCCAGCTCGTTACTTGACACCTCCATTGATGAGGACTTTGTATTTTTCCTTCCATTCATTTGTCATCCATTTTAGTTGTAAATTTATACTATATACTAAATATTTTTACTTTACTTCTTTTTAGGTTTCTGGATGAAAAGGCCTTCAATGAAATAAAAAAAAGTCCTTGGGTTTTATCGACATTTTCTATGCAAAGAACACAACAATGAGGTGCACAAGGAGCTCCGCATGCTACTCTGAAAAACTGTCACCGGCTGCAATGACCTCTGGATAGGTGGCAGAGTGAAACACACCCAACACAGAGCCATGCATCCAGACGTACCATGCATCCAGACAAGTCATGCCTCCGGACAAGCCATGCATCTGATTGAGCCATGCATAGGACTGGCTCTGTAGTCCAGCAGAGTAGAGTAGCTGTGTGGAGACCGGGCGACTCTCAAACTTATTATTGTTCCGGCTCTTATTTGGCTGCAGCAGGGACAGCGGTGCAACCGCGGAACGGCAGGACGGTTGTGAGGCAGTTCTACAAGCTGTGCCATCGTCCACCAACAGAGGTGCTAATTAATGATGATTGCAAGAGAGGCTCAATTATACAGTTCATATGCGTGATGAGGACCACCGAGTAAGACGCTAACCGGTGAAAACAATGACCCTCACATGCACGGAAACACGAGCACTGACGCACCAATACTATACAGAATATATTGGTACAACTTTCTATATACTCAGCTAGGAGAGCAAAATAGATATATACCTATAGATAGATAGATAGATAGATAGATAGATAGATAGATAGATAGATGAGTGAGTTGGTGTTGGGGGATGATGACATCCTGCTGACAGCCCATACTCATGTTTTGGAACAATAACTTT
>OMNV01018573.1:6654-38712 GCA_900303265.1 Brotula barbata
TACATTTTGTCACTTTTACCTCTGCAGGTCAATAAGACAGAGGACAAATCCCTGGAGGAACGGGGACGCATCATGATCTCCCTCAAGTACAACACCCAGAAGTCTTGTCTGGTCGTGGGCATCATCCGCTGTGCTCACCTCGCTGCCATGGATGCCAACGGCTTCTCCGACCCATACGTCAAAACGTGAGTGTGCGAGTAGAAGCTTTCACAATACAGGAAGTAAAGAAATAAGCAGCAAATCAGAAAACAAAGAGAGAGGGAAGTGATGAGAAGAAGAAGAAGACAGCACGGGAAAATGTGCCTGACTACTCTCTCTCTCTCTCCTTTCTCTCTCTCTTCTCTCTCTGGAGATTTTGGGTATATATTTGGAATTTAAATATACAGTATTATAGCGAAGAACGTCATCATCAGGCTGCCATGCTGGCTAACAATACCAAACTATAAACACAACTCAAGAATGATGGAGTAACTAAGCAGAGCAAGTAACGCGCTCGCTAATTGTGATTACCAACAGCATGCGAGACGCACGGCGCAGGAGGCCGTCCGCGGGGCTGCCGCGTGAAGGAGAGTCTTATTTATCACAACTGAACATTTTCATCCACAGCTGAGCAATGAAACTGCAATTAATTTCCAACTCTGCTGAGCACACCTTGAGAACAAAAGAGCGCCTCATTTTGCAGGAGCGTAGGTTGGCAACAATTTTTGCACAGTTCGTGGTTGACAATTTTTTTTTTTTTTTTTTCCGTGTAGCCTGAAGGACACACAGACAGATACAGTAATGGATTTACAGAGAGGCTTATAGCAGGAGGAAGAAAGGAAACGTAAGCTCTGTCAGATAGACAGATCTACACCATTTTCCTGCTTTTTCAGCAAGCGTCTGTCTAATATATCATGGCTGTGGATGTTTTCTCCGGTGTGCCGATATTATTTGATACGTGCAAAGTGTTTCTATTGTTAAAAACCTGGATATTTCAAGCCTCCGATTGTTTTACACCTGAAATCATTCTCGGTGGACTCGGTGGCTTGGGTTGTTGTGTTTTGAGTCCGGATCTGATCTTGGTCCCTGTGTGGAGTCTACATGTGGGTTTCCACCTGGTACTCCACTTTCCTCCCACCCTCAAAAACATGCATCCTATGTGAATGTGTCTTTCATATCTAAAGGGACCGTAGGTATGAATGGGAGTGTGATAGAGTTGTCTGTCTTTAAGTGTCAGCCTTTGATTGACTGGGGACCAGACCAACACGTACCCCACCTTTCCCCCTATGACTTCTGGGACAGGCTGCTGCCCCACTGTGACCCTAACACGGAATAGAAGTAAAGATAATGGATGGATGGATGAATAAGGGTCCTCATTATCTGATCTGGGATCAGTGGATGGGCCATTCTGTTATTAAAGCCCATATTTTTGGATGAATTTTGTGAATGGCCTGTCACACAGTTACAGCACATCACGACGCCCACAGAGAGCCATCAGAGCCCGAAACACCAGGCAAGGTGACGCGTACGACCACCATGCTGCATTTACACCTGGCCACCTGTTACAGAGCTCCAATTACAACAACAAGAGCAATTAGCGTTCCAACCGCAATGCATTCTGCGACTATTTCCACCTTGCATCTCCTTGTCCTCTGAGTATTTAATGAAACTGCATGTTATTGAGCGATGTAAATGTGGCCTCGGAGACGTGTTACTGTAACTAAGGATCTATTGAACAGCTGCTGAATCATCGCATAATAATTATAACAAATTACAGTAATTTACGAGGAGAAATATAATTCAAAACATTTCAATCGAACAACAGCATCGTTTGCATCAAAGCTTTGGCTCTTAGCTTGTTCCGCCTGGGGGCGTCGGTAGTCTCATTACATGACAACAATTAGGTTCTCTGCAATATCCTCATCAGAAACAATCACGGCGCCCACTCCCCTCTGGGCTAACTTTGTGAGCAATAACCCACTTAGTCTCCCTTTAGAAACTTCACAGCCTGCAGTACGCAGAGAATCAGCACAATCATTTATGAAGACCTAACAGAACACATCAATGAATATGGCTGCACCCAGAGCACCTCTCACACGGCTAATCTGTTTTCAGCATGAGCTCATACACTACAGCAGACACAAACCCAGACGGATGAGGCCCAACAATCTTTACTCAACACCTGACAATTCATCATATTAACATTTTCCCGATGAGTTTCTGGATTGCGCTGCAGTTTTTGCAGCGGTTGGTCCTCTTCTGGCTTCACATCAAAACCAAAGCCAAAGACTTTTTGTTGATTTTGCACCGTTGATATAACAATGCGCACCAAAAAGCTTTACAAACGAGGTTAGAAACTGGTCAAAGTCACGACAAAGGACGGCAGTGGTGGAAACAAATATATATATAACTATTACCTCATATAAAGAAAGCAAGAAATGTAAACAGCCATTATCTCCAATTTTCTGTAATTTCATCAAAGCAACTTTTTGTTTACTGTCTTAAAGTAAAGGACATGACATCTCTCTTCATAATGAACACTGCTGTGATGCTGAGACAAACAGATCTATATTATTGAAGGAGAAAACTAAAGCAACAGGCTCAACCTGAACACACACGCTGCTTAACACAACTCTACCATCATTTGTGTCAGTAAGTGTAATGTAATGACGTTAAAGGTGTTAAATATGGAGAAGCTCTGACTTGAAGTGGCCTTTTTCTGTTTGGATGTAGGGTAGTACCACAGCACCCCCTGCAGGCTCCTATAATTAAGAGTGTCACTTTGTGAATGATGATGATTAAGTGCGTTCTGCTCCCCCCCCCCAGGTACCTGAAGCCTGACGAGAACAAAAAGTCAAAGCACAAGACTGCTGTGAAAAAGAAGACTCTCAACCCTGAGTTCAATGAGGTATGAAACACTTCTTTTTATCTCCCATCCTCACAGGGACAAATTCACTTTCTCAAGCGTCTTCCATCTGACTTAAGTTTTTATTGTATCGTTGTATTTGCTGAACAACTTCCCTAACCCGGAGACTCACAAAGTTTGTCATTTTGAAAGGATTTATTTTTTCCTTTAGTTTGTCAATTCAATTTACCGTTTTGGGAGAGCAGCGATGGAAGTGTGTGGAAGTGCCCAGAGTGTGAACATTGAAACATTTTGAAGTGCCAGTTTACATTATTTAAATCCTGTGCATTCATACTGTGTACTGCTGCCTTACCAATATCAATATCTTACCAATATCTTACCAATATTGACCCTATGACAATTCTTCTTCTCGGTAAATCTTCGTTTGATGCACCCTGCCAAAGCAGGAGAGTTTTATGCAACATTTTTTCGAATTTGTGCAACTATAAGGGTGCATTCTCCTGTAAAGAAGTGTGTTGCATTCACTAAAAAAAATAATAGTGATATTTAGGATTGTTTGCTTATAATTACTACAACCATTGGAATGTAAAAATTCCTTGGTGTAGATTTTTAGTTATTATACGTGGTATGTTTCAGTACATGGTCTTTATATCTGTATTTTGTTCAAGGGCAAGTCACCTGCACGAAGTTACTTGTGATATTCTATACTTATAACAACCAAGGAGAATATTATAGGTTCGTGTTGGCACACACTAAATGGTAAATAAAAATAAATAAATAAAAGAAAGTTGGATTTTAACGAATAAAATGTTCTCCAAAGAAAAAAAAAAAAAGGCGACTATTATATTACAAAGTTAGAATTTTGACAGTGATAGTGTGTGTAATTTTCAGATGGTCCCTTGTGGAGCGCACTGGGCTGCGGTAGAGAGCGGGTGCTGCAGATTAGGATCAGTAGCAACAAATGCTTCAATCTGTAGAGGGCAAATTGTGTTTGGTTAGAATCTATGGGTGCTCCTCAAGGTAATTATGCTGGTCTGAGGTCTTTATTATGTGTCATTAGTCAAATAAAGAGGGCCAGATCCCGGATGTGACACAAATGTTGAATATCCTACCGACTTTATTGAATTTAAGGGAATAATTATCTCGTAATTACAAGATCTTTATCTCGTAATTACGAGATACTAAGTCACAATTAAAACACAACACCTCTGCTTTCATAGTTCTGGATAAATTCTTCCTCTGCATAACAGAATCAAGACAAAGAGAGGGTCAGGCACAGGGTTTGAACTCGGGCACACACACACTGATTTCATTAAGCTGCAACAATGACCCTCATTGACCTCCAGATTATACAGATGAATTAAACACCATAGCACTTTGCTGCTCAATCATAATAAACAATGTAGCAAGAGTTGAATCATGCTGGACCCAGGTGGACCAAATATCTCAGAAGTGTTTGGAATGCTTGGAAAAGACATCCTGTATCAACCCCCCTTGGATACAGATCATACAGCAGAGCGAATCAACAATGTGGCGTCCTTGAAACGAGTTCAGTTCAAACGTTTTTTGCTACAAAAAGAATGAACAAATGCAGGCAAAAACAAAAACATGACCTCCAAATGCCCCTAATGTGCACTTAGCTACCACTGCTATTATGACATCATTATGTAGAAGTCTAAGCTGATTGCCAAATTGTGTTTTGTAGCTTTGCTGTGCTTTGAGATAATTTTGTGTTTTGTGTGTGTGGAAACTGATCTAGTTAAGTTAAAGTTAAAAGAAATAGATGGATGGATGGATGGATGGATGGATAGATAGATAGATAGATAGATAGATAGATAGATAGATAGATAGATAGGATAGATAGATAGATAGATAGATAGATAGATAGATAGATAGATAGATAGAGGAAATATCCAGTTAGAGGGATGCCAAATCAGTTTTCAAGGCTCAACCTTGTGTCTGGATTTTAGCTGACATTTCCTGGTCTAAGATTTATCCACCGACACGCCACTATATAACAGATGACCTGCATGCACAAACGTATGCATAGGCCGGTGGTTTGAAATTTATTTTGACATTTTTCAGGCCATACTCCTCCATCACCTTTTGGCCTTTCTGTCAGACAAGCAATGAGATCCTCTGTCATATTAAGGCATTGATTTCATTAAACTACAAGGTTAACCTTCACAGAACCACGGATTGGAATTAAAATGAAATGTTGGTGGTGCAAACTGACAACTGAGAAATGATTCATTCTGATGGTGAACTATATGTCTGATATCTGTATGTATCTGTTGAACCGTTCCGAGTGACAAATGGCAACGTCGACACAATTACAGCTCCGTTTAGATGTGCTCGATTGTAGGTGGTAACAGTAAAATATATACTGTGATATATTTGTATATATTCTGTTGCTTCTGCGTGCTTGGAATGTGGTTATTTTATAGTCTACTTCATACTAAGAGGCTATTTCTTGAAAATGTCACGCATTTTATAAACATCATCACTATTATCGTTATCAGCAATGCATTTTTCCGTATTTGACTTGCAGCAGATAAATGGAGGGAAATGATAGACTCCAACAATTTTTAAAAACACACTCAGCAGACCAGCATGCAGTGTGAATGCTGTCACCTCTTAAAATGATGGCTGAGAAGAAAAGCGAGCCATCGACAGAGCGTCAGAGTGAAATGGGCTTTGGTCCTTGTGCACAGCGTCCTCCACTTGAATTAGACCAATGAGATCTAACTGTGCCTATTCAGACCAGATTTCACCAACCTGGGGTCATTTTGAATGGGAGGATTTTACAGAGGATGAAAGGCACCAAGATCTTTACTCACATGTGCAAAGTCTATAAAAATGCATTTAGATGATCTATTCTGGTGGGACTAAAATTACAGAGGTATTCCAGTAAAAATGACCGTTGAGTCTAAAATCATATGACGTACGTGTCTATGACTCCACGTTCCAGATGCGGTCTACCCAAGGTGCGTAATTCTGTACTTTGAACTAAGTAGAAACATTTTAAAAACATTGTTGCTGAACTGGTTTAGCCTCAGATGATGACCTCATATCAGTAGTTGAGTCTTTTTTTGGACAACCAGGAAAAGGACTTCCATAACTTCCTCCTGCGTCAAATGAATGAAAAACCTCAAAGTTTGAGTTTCCTATGCTAAACTGTGAACTGAATTAGTGGAACAGTTGCTGAAAGACTTCCAACTCATTAATCTTTGTCTTGTTCTCTGTTCTGTAGGAATTCTGTTACGATATCAAATATGCAGACCTCACCAAAAAGACCTTGGAGGTGACCGTGTGGGACTATGACATCGGCAAGTCCAACGATTTCATAGGTAAGCACATGAGTATTTCCAAAGGGACTACAGAGCTGTCAGGGTGGCTGGAACTAAATATGACAGATATTAATCTGCATCAGCAGCACCATGCTCCTCTTTCAAGCTGGGTCTGCCATCTGCACAGAGCTGCCTGACTGGGAAACAATTAGAAGTTCCACTGTGAAGCATTTGCCTAAGTCAGCTGTCATCTTCTCACGTCAGTGTGAACAAGTCGAAGCAAAAAGTCTCCAAATCTCCCCTAATGGCTGTCTGGGGTCATTTTAGGTACAATGTAAGAGCCTCACAGGACAAAGATGCTGACTGGTCTTATTATCGTTCACACTTGACGTAACAACTCAATGGTGCTACGAACAAAAGCTTAAACTCATGAACACCATCTATCCAGATTTGTCACATATTGAGCATTCATATAGCGGCACACCACTGCAACAGGTTACCGTCTGAGCTCCGCTGCAGCCATGGCATTTTGATGCAGCTGCAACCAATTGCCAACCAGACTGTTATGGCCAAAGATTGCCAATGTTGTGATGCAGTGATCATATCTTCAAATGGATTCACTTAACTCCTAATGGGTTCTGGTTCTCTTCGCTATTCACAAAACTAGAACAGACCTGGGAATTGTTTTTATTTTTGCTATCGACAGTGAGGATTTTTTTTTTTTCATAGTGTGATTTTGTTAATGGTATGAAGAGTTTTGAAAACACTCCGCTGTTGCAAACTGAAACATTGTTTTGTTTGTTTGTCAGCTATTTTGAAAAGGTGTACTACTGTATCTAACAATATATTTCTAAGATGTTTTCAAAAGCTAAGATAACGAATTAGATGTGAATATAACGTCTGCTTTGTTTGTTTTTGTAGGTGGTGTATCCCTGGGAATCAATGCAAATGGGGAGAGGCTCAAACATTGGTTCGACTGCCTCAAAAACAAGGATAAGAAAATTGAGCGTTGGCATACATTGACCAATGAATTACCCGGGTCCCTAAACGACTAAAGACCCCTCATCATCTCCGTGGCTGTGGCAGATCAGACTCCTCCTTTCACCTTCCTCCTCCTCCTCCTCCTCCTCCTCTGCTGGATTCTCCTTATGTCGGCCACAACCATAGCAGTGAGCTGTGACCACACCTTGGGAATGTCTTCTTCAACAGGGCTCGAAAATAAAAACCCTTGTGCTTGTGTTCAACAGCAGCGTCCCGTATACAGCTACATTTTCTCTGTGAGTTGATGAATCGCGGAATCAACGACAGAGGTCGTTTTGAATTTTACGCATAATCATGTGACCAATACAAAGAGCCGGCAGCTCTAATTCATTGAGATCCTTGAATCCAATTCTTTAAATTCAACCCTGGTGAAAATCATCTTCACCAACCTCTGACACAGATAACAATTTCAGCACAAAGAGAGCCTTTAAACTGCCGTCTGACCTGATTGTAAACTACAACAGATGCATAGGAGGGCGTAAAGAGAGTGCAGAACAGATGTAGCAACGTCATATACTGTGGGAGTGTGCAGAGGTGACGAGTGGAATGATTTTCATCATCTCACTTAACGAGTAAACCTTCATTATTCAGCCTGCTTTACAAGATAAAGTACCAGCACAAAAAAATAAACAAAACACAACCAGAGCCAATTTCCCTGTAAAAACCGAAGAGGAATGAGTTGCACTTTAATATTAGAAGACAACGTGTTAGAAGTGCAAACCCTGATGTCATCTCCTTTTTGCTCCCACATCAAAGTTTTCACTTATTTCAATAGCGTTTAAGCATTTAGTTCCGTTTAGGACGATGACACCGAAACATAACACAACCCAGATGCATGTCAAATGACCCCAAACTCACGGCTTTATGGGTACAAGGCGACAGATGTTGAGACGTGATAAGATAGGAGTCTTAGATGACATAACACTGTCCAATCAGCGAGCACTGTGGCAGCTGTGAAGTGTGAACCTAAACACCGTGATGTGAAAATCTCCTCCTCTGTAATTCTTAAACACAACGCGGGCGAACTATGCTAAGGTGTTTCAGGCGCAGAGCTGCTGTGACTTTTGTGTTCATGTGCAGACAACAAATCTACAAATGATGATCGGTGCCTCCGAGCGCAACCCATCAGCTACAGAGCTGGCTCATCACGCCGTCACTCCTCTGCCAGGCAAGTGTTGTCTCCATTCACGTGTTTGGCTGATAGTACAGAATGGATGCTTCCCTAAATACAGTGAAAGTTCTGAGTAACTTAATCAGTGTTGTCAGGTTGTCTGACATCTGACCGGAGGACCCAGCAGGACATCATCAGGGCTGGAAGGCACATGGCAGACGAGTGACTGAAAAAAATCAGAAAACAAAACTCTTGAATTTGAAAAGTTATTTGAAATTAGTCCCAATTTGACATTTCATATTGACAGATATTGGATGTGAGTTTTGTTGCTGTAGTATAAAGGAAAAACACAACAGAAATTCAGTATTGTTGACTAAAATTTATGAAACAGGACCTGGTTTATTAGTTTTCCTATTTTTGTGAGAGTATAGGAGATCCAATAAATAGAAGATCCTCGGACCCCAGTGAGCTTAACCCATCTAAACCCAACCCAAAGTTGACCTTTGCGACGGATGTCTGGAGTTTTTTCAAGTCTGTTGGCTGTCCGATTGATTTGGATTAGACTTCAGGCCTCAGCTTGCAAGAAAACAACAAGGTCATATCAGGTGGCGTCCAACCATCTCAAAAAAACAACAAATGGGCGAATGAATCATACAAATTTGGGATAACAGAGCACACTTTCTTTTTCACGTTCCACTTCTCTCCTCATAGATATTCATTGTGTAGCAGATTTATTTATAACTACTTCCACACTTCAACACATCTGGATAATCTGCATGTAATGAAAAAGGCTGTTTGTTCTTCTTGGAAAGAAACAAATTTGATCAGATTCTGCTCTCACAAATTCTACAGTTAGAAAAGAAACTTTATTTACCGCGCAGACCTTTAGAGGGCAAGACGACGATTCGATGAAGGGTAATCGGTGTTGGTGAGTCTCTAGTATGATAGAAAAGTACGCAACTAACTCAGCCACTTCTTTCAGTTGTTTCTTTCAGTTCAGTAGCTTCAGTGGAGCTACTTTTTCAACAATGTTGCTTTTCAATTAACTTATCATTTTTCTCCTGCAAGCAGTGAAGTAGCATAGCAAAATGCTTGTCATTTGAGAGTAGTTAACAATGAGCACTGCTATAATGGTCGCCAAATTTCAAACACACCCCCTCACACTAACACACACTGTTACCGGCATCGCTACTCTCCTGAGCCTTCCTAATTTTTTGACACAGAAATCAGTGTGTACTCTTAGTTTACCAATAACAACAGGGCTTTTATAACTATATACATATAAATACAACAGGCCTACAGATTTTTGTTGTTTTAAACCTTGTTTTGCACAATTTTACACAGTTCATTTGCTTTGAAAGTAACTCACCTTATGTATTTCATACTTTTAATATTCCATCTTGAAGTAACCTCAGTGTGGTTAGCCACTACTTGCTTTATCAAGAAAGTAACTAACTTTAGTTTGGCTGCTTTTAAAAACCACACAATATCAACTTAAAGATGGACACTTGAACAAGTGCAAGAAAAAAGGTTGACAATTATTGAAATTGTTGTTTTGAGTCTGAGTTTGGTCCAGAGATGAAGAGGCTACTGGTATTGTCGTAGAGCTAATAGGAATGTGAGCATCAGATGATCTGCATGAATGATGAATACAGATGTTAGAAGGCTCACCGGTCTTAGCAATCACATGATATGACCTTACTTTAGCACGTAGGAGGTAAAAAGTCAGCTCGATCAATTCAAATCAACACATTCAAAGTCCACAGATGCCAAAACTGGCAGACATCCCTTGTCGGTCCACGGCGTCACATGATGAGGCAGCTCTGTAGTGCGTGTGACTTACTGAACACAACGTTTACACTACAGAAGAAGAGTTTCTACCCAAAACTCGCTGACAGCATTTTCAACTGTAACGTGCAGAAAATGTACCTGCTGTACGTCAAAAAAAAGAGCAGACATTTAAAATGGAAAGTTTACGTCAAATACTGCTAAAAAATAAAAGCATGTATTGTTTACAACAGCCTATTCCTGCTGAAGTTCAAGTTTGCTGCTGAAAGGGGCGAACACGCTCTTGCTAAAGTTACCGCGAATGTTGTCGTGCAATGCAAGCTTTGCTCCGATGGGCATGGGGTGAGAGAGGCAGAATTTTTAATATGCTAGCTGTGTATGTATATTGTTACCGTTGTTGCATATGTTTTTTATGTATAAGCAACCTCACTATAAATGTAAACAAAGAGAATGTACGTGTTTAACCCCTTCTATTCCACAGTAAATCCAATGAGAATGTGCACCTTAGTGCTCTGTGTTGTTGATATTATTCATATATCAAATCTCAAGCTCTGTTCGGGCTCATATGTGTGGGAATAGAGATGGTTGAACTCACAGCCAGGGCTCTGTCCGAAACAGTTATGTTTTTGTTTTTTTTATGTTACTTCTTGATATCCTTGAGTCGTTTCTTTTATTTTTCTTTTATTTATGTCCCTGTCCTGGCAGTTTACCGGAAGTGTAAACTCACTGCTGATAGATGATGGACTGGGATTCATGCCATGTATTTGTGATTTTATTAGGTTGGACATTATGACCTTGGCTGTTTTTCCGTATATGATTTCAGCATTTTATTATAGTATACCCTCAAGGAGCATGTTGATACTGTCAACATATGTATAAAAAAAAAAATATGGCGGAAATATTAAAGGCTGGCAGATGAATGAACAATCTTTTTAGGCTTCATTTTCATTTGATTTTGAACTTGTTCCATTGAATTATATTGGTTTTGGTTGTTACGGAAGGATTTTATCCAATTTCACAGAGATAAAATTCTTGATTTGAATTCTCATACTCTCACACACTTTATCCACATTGATTTGTGATGAAATCCCATCGGCACTGCAGTACTCAAACCCAAACGCGACAGTGACTGACCGCTGTTGTCACTGATGAATATTCAATTACTATTAAAACACACGTGATATTTTGTAATCTGTCTGCCTTTGTATGCAAGCTCAATATTATGAAAAAAAAATCTGCATGCGTATGTTCTTGGTTTTGTCATGAGATGAATTTGCCTAATGTTTGATACAGTTTTCTGTAAAGATCTGTGCTCTAAGATTACGCTGAGTCAGACAACATTTTGTACCTTTGAACACTATTGTGTTGCCTGTTTGGCTGCTGTATTGACTATCTGGAAGCGTGACTTGATGTGAATTAAAATTATCCTTGTTTTGTTTCCTTTTTAATACTCAGGCACTTCTTTACATTATCCTGGTGTGTTTTTGAATGTATAATTATAAATATACTGTCTCAAATTATATTTTAATCCTACATGAAATGGCAGGGTTATTGTGTTTTTCTTATTCCTTGCAGTCTATTTTTGCACCTCATGATGTTCGAAAGATATATAATTACTGGATTATTAAAAAGGGATCATTAAGCTCTCGGTGGTGTCGAGTTGAGTCACATGACTTAGGCAGTGCTAGTTTGCTTATTTGAGGTAATGACATAATTTAAAAAAAAGAAAAAGAAAAACCTGACACCTAAATTAAATATGAAAAAATATCTAATTATGCATGAAGTATGTAGTCCTGTTATGACATGTTTGTATTTTCATCAGATTATATATTTTGTATTGGAAGTCATAAATTCAAATATTAAAAAGCAGCAACTATTTATGTAAATCGACTTTACTAGTCATTATCCCGGCATTAAGTTTGGTGATTGCATTATGGCTTGTTAAGGACTCACTGAGTTTAGGACCTGGTCTTGTCAGTCTTGGCTCGTGATGTCACTCGTAACTTAGTCTGAGATTTACTTTCTTCAGATTATCAGTTTTCTGGTTCAAGAGCAACATACCTCTGACAAACTAAAACATGTGGCAAGTACGTAGAAAGAAGCTCTAAAGTCTTAAACATATCAGAATTTTTTGAATCATGGAACTTTGCAGTCTTACAATAAGGAATAAATGTCCATAAGCACAAAATAATGAATGAGAGGGGGAGGGGACAGTACGAAAAGCTGCTGTGTGAAAACTTCGATAATGTTTTAATATATTAATGCTGTTAAGTCTGCACTGTCATTGATAACGAACAAAACCTTCCCCTCTCCTCTAGGTGTGTGTGTATGTGTGTGTGTGTATATCCGTCTGCATGATCCAACCCCCCCCCCCCACCTTTACAGCATCAGCTGTGCTTTAATTCACACAGCATCAACTGCAGCCAGCAAAATTCTCATTCCGGGATCAAATTTTCCAGCATTTATGGCTCTGACTTACAATCAGACACATGGATACACAGAGGGCACACAGAGATACACACACACTCAAACACGCTCTCAGGAGCATCGCTGACACATAACAGGTCTGAGAGCCATCCAACAAACAAGAAAAATGGGCACTGCTTTGAAAGAGTCCAAAGTATTTTACTGTATTTACAAAAAACATCCATTCTTAATTCTAAGGTGATGAAAACATGTCTTAAAGCTACAAAAAACATTTTTTAATATATTTAGCTGAAATCTTCATTATATCCATGAATTAAAATTTGTGAAGAACATCATGTCTCTGTACTGCTCAATATTGATGGAATTGATAGGGAAACTTTGAACCAAAAATAGCATCAAGACTTACCACAAGTAAATATTCAATTATAATTAACCATAATGAATAAAATAATAATAAATGAGTCCCAGATGAAATGATGCTTTCTGTTTCTATCTTATATTCTTGCCCTGTTTCTGGGGTTTTGCTGTACTGCTCATACTGCTACTGCACATCTTCATTTCCCCCCTGGATCAATAATGACTAATAAACCTCTCCATCCGTCCTTCCCTCCATCTCCAGTATCTATAGTAGCGTAGAGTCAAGTTTCTGTTGGTAGGCCGTGCTGTATTGTTTTACTGAGGTGGTTACCATGGCCACAGCGAGCAGTCAACTGGATGAGGTGAATCACATGTTTGTGTCATAATGTTTGTGCAGGAGTATGTTTAGGTGAGTGTGTGCTCACAGAGTGATTTCCACTGGGGAAAACATTGCCTGGACCAATAAGCAGGTTTTCAGCTTGATGTGATTTTTTTTTTTTAAACTGTAAAGGGGTAGATTATGAATCACAATGATTTTGACAACCCGGTGAAGCCTGTCAGTGGAGATACTGTGACAGCTGTCTTCAGCACTGTACCACGTTGGGATTCCATTTTTCTCTGCAACCATAATATTGTGATTTTAAAATGATTTCTGATGTAAATAGATATTGTTCAGTGTGAGAATCATCCAAACAATGAGGAAACAAAGACTTGAAGTAGCTACAACACAGATCAATCCCCAGGGCGACACTAGATGGCAGTGTTTCTAAAGTGTTATCCTGAGTCCCACTGGTGGCAATCATGACTCACTTACATGCAAATTTCATTTTTGAGTGGTCATCCAGTGTCTTCATGAGTGCTACACAGTTTCATAAAAAATGTCACCAAATGTTGTGTAAGTGAGCGCAGAGCTAAAAATACTTCACTGGAGATATCAGCATGTTAATCCACACAAAGTCCAGTCTCCCTTCAAGAGAGATGGTTTGGTCTGTTTCTATAGCATGACAGAAATTTATAACCTCTTTTTTCAATTTGTACAAATGTGGTCTCATAGTCCGTTCAGGTTCAGTACCCTTCCTCATACCTCTACATCTGTTGTCAAACTATGGGTGGGGGGAGAAAAACAAGCGGGTGTTTGACCAGCACCCATGTCCTCCGTAAAGGCTGAGGGTGTTGTCAGCTCAGGCTGGACCCAGCTGGTCCATCAGGGAAGGGTGGGGGTTAAAATCATGTTACATAGAAAGCATCGGCAGTCTGTATAGATGTTTCACCTCACCGAGTTTCTGAAGAAAATCGAGATTTGCCTCTGCAATAAGGTTTTCAATTTGATCTGTTTTAGATAAGATACCTCGCAGTAATGCAAAGTTACTGCATGTATAATGCAAAAAAAAAGAGATAGTTTTTATGTTTTTTACTGCCATAGCTGGTATAATTCACAGAGATGTGCTGTGTTGTGCAACGCACATCAAAAAGGCTCCAAAAGGAGAGTGGATTGAGGAATCTAGATCTTTTTGTCCTTTTTGCTGGCGTGCTCTTGGACAGAGCCATAATGCTGCACAGCTGTGACTTGGATGCAGGCAACAAGGAAAAATCAATTAGCTGTGTGACTGGCTATTTCTTTGTGCGCTCATCCCATAATAGAACCATTACTGCTCCATAAACAGTCTGTTTTTTGTCAGCAGTAAAACATTTAGACACGCTTGCCTTTGACACCTGCTGGTACCATCAACACATTTTTAACCAACAGCAAATTTCAATGGTGGATTTTTGTACATGAGGGGAGCGTAAAAATATTACAGGCAGCAAATTTACACAGTAACTGATTACTTACGAAGCTTAAACTAATTAGGGGCTTTTACTTTTCATAATCAGATCATTAGACAGATCGTGTTTTTCCTATTTTTACCGAGCTGTCATTCAACTAGAACGAGTTAAACATATTAATTTGAAGCGACGGGAAAGGACATTTTGACTGACAGCATCCATTAAAATAACATTTTGTTGGGACACACAGGAACATCGAGGACGTCCATTTACAAGATTGACATTTTGGAAAAGACTTTGCATATGTAATTTTGTCTTTGAGCACAAATCCTACACTAACAAACTGAGCCCATAAATAATTACCAGTGATCACTATTATCTCAGCCCTTCATGTCTGTCTGTGTTGGTGTGTGTGTCTGTGTGTGTGTGTGTGTGTGCTTGAAGTGAAGTTTTGACAAATGTTGTCAGAAAAAGGAGATTATTTGATTATTATGCGGCTCTCTGAATTACTCAATTCTGATTGGTTAATCGTGACATTCGTGTGGACCATTATCCCATCTGGGAACTTCTGATGAGTGGAGTTGCACTTACAGACATAAAGCAGAGAGGCATCATCTTAAAGCATCTTCATGTAACAGTGAGATTACTCAGATTACCCATGAAAATAGATTTTAATTCAGACTCAGCGTTTTCTGGGGAAAGAACACGACCGGGCTGTAAACACACGCATGATATTTCAATTCATTAATGAACTCCTCAGATAAATATGCAAGACGTGAGTGTCAATACAGCAACATTATACATTTAATCAGCCGTTAGAGAGCTCATGACCCTGTATTACAAAAGTCATCCGTGTATGGAGCCCTCGTGATCCCACATTAGATTTGGGTGATTTCTAAAAATGAGGACCAACCCGAGTTCACCAGGATGCAGATTTAAGATGTCAAAACATTTTACATTATTAAATAATTCATTTAGAGAGGAATGCCTCCTGAATTCTCTCTAGTTAACACTTGCAAATGATGCTTGTGTAACCTGTCAGTTTGGTTGACAGACTGTTAATTTGTGCTCTTGGCAGTGTACATCACATACAGTCCATTCAACCATGGGGAATTGTGTTTGCACAGATCAAAGTTGTGTGTGTACCGTTAGAGGGAGGTACTTCTTAGACGTGAGCTGACCGCTGCTAACATTGTTCTCAGGATTTCATCTGGGTCACGGGGAAGAGATTAAGTCTTATTTACTCCGGGCCTCCATTAAACAAGCCTCTACGTGAGGGAGCTGCAGGCCGTATCACCAAACAACCTCCAGCACTGTGTGACTGCACCGCTGTAGTATTGATGTAAGTTTTTCTTAAACAATAAAACATCAAGAAGAAGACAAGTTAATCTCATTAAACCAAGACTGAAAAGACACGGTTCGCATTATCCTTGAACAAAGGCCATCGATCACAGGATTATATTAGTCCCACAAAATGTATGAATCCGCAGTGGAATTAAGACACAAGGGGAGTAAATAATACAAGAATATAGTACTCACCCATAATAAATAAATGACTTACCTCCAAAACACCTGTTAGTATTTAAATAAGGTTCAAATCTTTTTTTATGCTAAAACAAACTCAACTCTATTTATAACCAAGAAACCAAAGGAGATACCAAATGCATCATCTGAAGTGTCTGATGTCGGCTGCTTTTTAGTTTTGCGTCATAAACTAGCGTAGAAGTTACACTAGATAAGCATCTAAAATGCCAACAATTCCCCGGTTGACACGTCGATAAATGGACAGAGACGTGACTGACAGGACAGAACATTGAAAAGGAATGATGTAACTTCAGCCATCATGACAACAACCTCACAGAACTGCTATGACAGCTGGGAGGAGGGGAAGACCCGTCCTCCATTTTCAGTCAGAGATCCGTGTGCCAGACCCAGTTTCAATGTTTTTAGGAGAAGTTGCAGATAAACAATATGTTATACTGATGCTCCATCCATGATCTTATCCATAACTTCAAACTGGTCATTTTCACACCCAAAATGTGTGCTGCTATGAATCTTTCAAAGAAGAAGTTTAATTGTTTTTATCACTGCCCTGAAACTAAACTACAGCATGAGAGCATCAAATGATGAAATGGAAATTAGAGGAGGAATGTACCTTTTAGAAGGAACTCAAAGCAAAAGATAAATCCCATTTATCCGGTGCAGACCCTTTCATATACACTCTTCATTTCATGTGTAACTGTAATGACTTCTTATCAGTCATTAGTTGCTCCATGGTTAAGTGTATTATGTTGCTCTCATTGTATTGTGGACATTTAATGCATCTAAAAAGACACTATCTGGATTTATTGTTATCTAAATATCTTAAGTGTTGTGTTCCCTGTCATTTGAGACAATTTGCTTTGACATCTCTGTTCATGATCGCTTTTGAAAAACTAGTCAAAGCTTTTGAAAGCAGCTGAGTCTTCACTATGATGGTACATAGTGGTTACAGGAAACAGTTTGTACCAGGACCATTACCGGCACTTTGGGACAAAACAGTCTTATTGGTGATGCTTTTATGACTAGTTCTCTCTCTTAGATTCTGCCAAAAACAAAACAAAAGTAGCTCAAAAAAAGTCCAATGAATTATCAATTCCCCACTGTCACCGCTCATCCTGGTGCACTTACCACTATTTTAATAAGAAAATGTCTTGTCACAAGTAAAGACACGTAAATTATTATAGTTATTAACTCAACAGTGTGTCCTCCCATTGGACACTATACAGAGCTGGAGAATCATTCTTTTTACAATTTCATCTGTCAAATGATATGTACACAAAATCACAGTGAAAAATCATGACAATAATCCTGCCAAGACTACTAATTTATGATGTCTTAATCATAGTTTTGTTTTGTTTTTGATTTAATTGTTTGGCACATGGAGCTCTATGCTTTTGAACTGTACAATAACTGCACTGCAGTTTACAGTAATTGCCTTTGACATGCAAAATGTTATTTTTCCACAGTGGGTAATTTGACACCGTGGTGTAAATGATCTCTTCATGGCAGAGGAATTCCTGGCTGCGTTGGCTTAATTATTGTTGCGGGCTACTGCAACGATGGTTAATTATTAACATTAATTAGCATGCTGGTTACAAATGTTCACGAAAGGCCTTCGGCTCCACACAACATGGTGCTTCTGTGCCTTGGTGGACAAGAATGTGGGATTCAGAAGTGAAGATTGTGTAGTAAAATTAGATCTTTTTGGTGGTTTGGCTTTAAATCAGAGACAGAGAACACGTCACAATTATTATTATTATTGTTATTTTACAATATCAAACGCTGATTTTTGAAAACTACTGTGAATGTCGTATTTGTGCCAGGTTAATCGTTTATCAGACGACTAGACGAGTAGAACTTCATTTCCCAGCATGCCCTGCTGCCTTTGAATGGCAAGTTGTTTGTTTCACTGTGAGCAGCAGCGAACTATTACAGTCAGAGAGCAAACAGGGAGCTGTGCTCCACTGCTTCTACTTCCACTAACGCCGTCAAGTTACACGGAAATCGGCAAGAAAGTCACTTCCGCTTCTACCGCGTTTTCCTAGAAATTAAAGTACTCAGCTAAACGCTGACCTATTCTTGCTTCGAGCATCGCATTCGCAGCATTGACAAATTAATTATTTAATTCAATTGACAAGTTGCATTCATTAATGATAAATAATTCATCATTGAGTTTCAGTGTCTCAAAGTGCTTTACAGGCCTGCATATTAATGGATCCTGATCCAGCCTATGCTCTTTAAAAATACCATAAACCTGGGCAAATTGCGTGAGAATGGACAAAATCATCTATTCCTTGCCACTGCTTTTGTAGTGACCAAGATTATACTAACGAACCTTTGTCTGACACAGTAGTATTATCACTTTTATTATTCTTTGCATTAAATTCCGAATTGTTATCGATACGGACCCATACAGTCAGAAATAACTCTTTAACAGTTCATATTTGTGACTCCATCAAAATCGGTCTACATCCACGAATGTAACTTGAAGGGCCATCCAGACTGTCTCTAAATTACATTTTAGCATCATATTATCATTTCAATAGAGATCAAATAGCCTGGCAAAAGCTAACCACTCATGAGCGCGAAGGTTCATAGTGCGTTATCAGCGCCAGAGGCTCTTATGTTGAAAATAAAAGAGCGGAAGCGTGAAGTGTTCCGCTCCTGCTTTGACAGCTCCGTTTTACCCTCTTTGCTTTCTTTATTCCACCCTGCTTCCCCCTTTCTTTCACTATTTAAAACGCCTTAGCTGCAGTATGTGTCAATTTATTTATTTATGCATCTTATTTTAAAAGTATTTAGATTAACATTTTAGTCGTTCCTCAAATGAGAAGACGTAAAAGATGGAGCTCCATATTTTAGAGCACAGCTTGAAAGTGGCGAGTATAGAAAAAGAGGGGATCCAGATTTGCACTCACGGATTAATAAAACTGGCATTCTTGGCCTCCAAAACAAGGTAGGTAACTTAGCAAAACGATAGCACGGACGGACGGTGTTCTATTTTTACCTGCTCCGTGATGCTGGACACGGCTACTCAGGGTACTGCTGTTGTTCACGTTGCAAACTAATGCTAGGCTGCACGTACTTCTATCGTTGTGTTCAGAAGGCTGCTGCTAGCTTGGTCGTGTAGTTGTAGCTTCAGAATGCATTGTGCGTGTTATTATGAGAGTCAGCTGAATTTGTTTGCTGTGTTACCAGTTTGCAGGCCTATCCTTGTTCTGTAGTGTCATTTTGTAGCTGGGTCGAACGCCATGGTGTGTGTGTGTGTGTGTGTGTTACATATTTTTTTATTCTACAGGCATTAGGGGACAGACATTTCCATTCATTGCCTGTGATTGAGTTTGATTGACGTAACTGATTGTTTTGCTGCTTGTTTTCTGGCTTTTACACTTCATTATCCCTCTCTTGTCATGGTTTATTAGCACAGCAGTATTTTTTTTATTTTAAGCAAATTAGTTCACTTTTGCAACACAAGCTGTGTTTGTTGTGGCAGGTAACAGAGGACAAGTGTATTTGGGTTGGTAATCAGTCCACCCCGCTGTGCAAAGGAAAATATTCCCTGGAGGAAGGAGAGCCATTGGCCCCAAACATTAGTGATTACCTCAAGTGGGGCTGATTTTGGTTTAGTAGTATTTTTCATACAAATAATAGTAAAGGTACTTTGGCTTCAGTACTGAATCCTGAACCACTGAAATGCTGAGATAATCACCTATGGGCCCATCTTCACTAAGTTCAGTTTTTCTGCAGAAATGTGTGTGAAATGTTACCAAACACGACTCGAATGTAGAGAAATTTAAGCGAAATTAAGAACAATAGCTTCAAAACATAAGGGTTCCTGTAATGGATTTTAGGACCCCTCCTGGAATTTACTGTGTTTTTGTGCTTTTTGAATATCAATGTGCTACTTTTGTGAAACGGCCCATTAAAGTTATCTAAATTAACTGTTTTGTCTTATAGTGCACTCAATTAGAAATGAATGTGCCAAGCTATATCTAATGAAGATGAGGAACTTATATGCTGATTTCCATGTTCTTAACCTAAACCTAAGTCTAAACCTAAACCTAAGTCTAAACCTAAACCTAACCTAAACCTCACCTAACCTTCTTAAAACCAATAATCTCATCCGCTCTTCCTTGTTCCAAACTGTGGCCATAAAGTGAAAACAGATACCTTTAAGTATCGTTTCTGTAGTCCTTAACTTAATGCTGTTCCAAAACTCACTTTCCTTCCTCTTACATTGTGATTGTGTTTAACAAGTTGAGTTTCATGTTGATCGCGGGATGTGGGCGATGTGACTAAAGTGGTAAGGCTCCACCATGTTGAGCAAGACCCTAACCCCAAATTGCTCCTGACGAGCATGTGGGCCTTGCATGGTTACCTCGGCTGTCGGTGTATGAATGGGTGAATGTGAGGCAAACGTTGTAAAAGGGCTTTGAGTGGTCTCCAGACTAAAAAATCGCTATATAAATGCAGTCCATTTACCATTTACCATGTGATTTATATATTCAGTGCATTCAAAAGTTTCACATTTCATCAACCACTGCTAACCTGCTATGATTGTGAATAATTGACTGAATTTCCTCTACATAACCTCAATTCTTTGCTTTCAGCTCTTCTTGACATGGTAGCATTGCAGTTATTTAAAACAAATGTTAAGCAGTGTCTTCTTTTCAACTCCATCCTTTGTAAAGTAGGCCTTAGGCTAAGTTCGACTTTTTCTGTATATCCAAACCAGAGGGTGGCAGAAAAGGCATTCCCTCATATAAAAGGTTATTTGTCTTTGTATTAGCAATGCGGTTGAACGTTTGAATGCACCTTCTCTTTAGTAGAACGCACGGCTTTTTAACTGTAATTTTGTCTATCGCTCTACGGGACCTATCGTAATAAAGCAGAAATGTCAAAAAAAATCTTACAAATAAATTAAATTAAGTGTTAATAATGTCACATTTTATACAAATAAAAGGTCTCTTTCCATGAATACAGTTTGAAATTTAGTTATCTCATAATGATGTTCAGAGGAAACCTTTAGAGGTTGTTGGTTTTGTTGCCAAGTGCAAAGCTTTGCAATATGAACATATTTAAAGGCTCTGTGTAAAGTTCCTTGCTAGGATATAGAATGTGAGTTATTTCACTTTGGATCTGGACAGATCTCTATTGTTACTCTTGTGCCTTGGCATTGTCAAAAGGAGAGAGAGAGAGAGAGATAAGGTAAGACAAGCCTTTATTAATGCCCTGTGGGAAAATTTGCTGTGACAGCAACACAGCAAAAACATTGACCCTCGTGCCAACAGAATAAAATAAAATACAGATAAAAATAGCTTCAAAGTACAAATAACATGGTAACCGATTAAATCACACCATCAACCTGAGCACAATAAAACTACACTGACAACTGAATTACTACCCAGAGGAAATGCTACATCCATAAAGAGCTCAGCTCCTAACATTAATCCATCAATTATCTATACTGCTTATTCATATCAAGGGTCCAGCGGTCATTGGGCAGGAGGCGGGGCTCCTTTCAGCTAAATACAAACTGCAAGTATTCAACAATAACTAATAAGGTCACAGTAGCTTTTGTGCATGGGTTTTTTCCACTGCAGTGTTGCCCATGAGTTTAAAGATGTTAGTGACTGACAAGTCTGTTGGACCTAGAAGAAGTTGACTACTGTGGGTGGGTGTGGGCCTTTGGATTGTTTCCAATGCACACTCTTCATGAATGAGTAGATTGTCATGTTTGAGTTGATAAATGTAAGAAATGCAATTTGTTCCAAAACACACCTACACACATGAACACTTTATCCCCCGTTCACACATGCACTCTAGTCAGGAAATATGCCTTCAATTGTCCAGAACATGAGAATGTATGAACCCACACATGAGGCGGAATGCTGGAAAGTTTCTTGTAATAATTGGCCCTCGTCAGACCTGAGTAACATTCCGAAAGAAATTTGAAAACAGGGACTGGGACGTCTCGGGTACAATGAGTGAGTGTGCTGATGATGTTTCATCCTGTGGCTCGCTTGTAAAAAAAAATTCCCTAGCATGTTGGAGACAAGTGCGTATTCCAGAAGAAAGTTAACATTATTTGAAGAAAGGTGGTCCATTTGGCAGAGGATGAAATAATTCATCAAATCAATGGAAACGGTCAGAGATTGAGTAATTTATGACCAAGTAACATCTCGGCTAAACCGCACACAACCTGCCTTATTCTTCCTTCTAAAGGAAGAATAAGGCAGGTTGTTATTCTAGAAGAATAACAGGAATTTCACGATTTAGTGAGAACACGGTAGTCATGGTTGTTATTCTGCACTTGGCTACAAACGTAAACATTGGGAAGGAACATTCCAACCACCAGGTAGCTGTGCTTTGTTCTACTAGAAATTCTCCTAACAGCAGGTTTGCGCAGCTTGGTGCCGGAGAGTTTTGAACCGTAAGCAGAGTAGTAATTTGCTTTAGTGATAGCTTAATTGTGCGTCTCGTATAAGCATGTCCTGTCAAAATATAATTCAAGTCATTTACAGGCCTACATGCAGGTCTTTATTGTATATATCATGTAGGCACCTCATGCTTGCATGATTTCACATGAAATGGCCTCCTTCTCCAACAGAGTATTTGTTCTCTGCGTTATAAGTGCTTGAGAGAGCATTAAAAGAGGAGGAGGCAGCATAAGATGACTAATGCTGTCAAGGTTTATCCTACTTGAAAATGTGCAATTTTTTTACCTTTTGTCACAAATTTGTGAATGCTTTTTCTCTCTCTCTCCTTTTCAGATGCAAGTTTTTCAGTTTGACAGAGACTCCGGAGGACTACACCATTATTGTAGATGAGGAAGGCTTTAAAGGTGGGCCTCTCTGGGCAGTGACTTGTGCTTGTGGATCTTTAAAGTTACTGTGGCAACCATAGATCGAGCAGCAGGAGAAAATCACATTGTGTAATCTTTGATTCTCTTCAACACCACGTACGTTCAACTGGCAATGTTTGACCACATATTGCCTCATCATCAGTACCAGTACTCTCACCGTGTTTTGTGGTTGGCTGAGTGACTGAATGCATGTCATTACAGATCCTTTTCCTGGTTGACCCTCCTTGGTTACCCTGGATACTTTAGGCTATTTGTTGCGTAGGTGTTGCGGATATTTTCTGCTGGCAGCTAAGTGTGTTAATGCCTGTTTTAGGCAGGCCTAAGCTATGAAGGCGTATTTTTTACATCAATGTAGACATTAAATCGGAGATTTCATGTCAAGTGAATTATACACTAAACAATCAAATATTAGCAAAAATTAATGAATGAGTGCCAGATTTTTCAACCAATCAGGTAACAGTGTGAAATCAAATGAACAAAATAAAATGACGATGTAGCAAAAGGCCTAACTCTGTGCTCTGGTATCAAGCTCTTTTAAGGCCATGTTTATACGTCATGTTACACCTGCACATATAGGAGTTAGTGGCAGTGATATAGTCAAGTGCGCTTTACTTGACAAGCGATAGCTCGATGTGGCGTTTATCTGGACGTACATCTCCAGCACCTGCACGCTCTCAGTTTATTGTTACTAAAGGCTAGAGTTCCGTCGAATTCGAGTTATCTCTCATAACGGTTAGCACGAAGTATAACCTTTGTGCACCGTTAGGGTAACATTATGTCAATAACATGTCCTCCAGTTGAATCTCCAACTAATTAGTAGGGCTTTCATCCAGATATTCTTCTGCAAAGCAACCAGAAAGCTTTGGATCTGTGAACGTTAGTGACGCTAACTGAAAAGGCCTGTTTTGAACATTAATCCACCAACTGCCCTGGGAGCTCTGGCCCCTTGTAAACAGTGAACCAAGGCTGGCGTAGCTAGTCTGATGTGTGTAATAGTGTCCCCAAGTGACTAACGTCTCGGTGGGGTCATATTGGCACAGGGGAGGAAGTAACACATGGGCTTGGAGTACGAGCAAGTACAGCAAATGGATACTGTGACCGTTTGGGAGCGTAACAAACCTTCCAGGGGATGGGGGTGGTCTTGCTAGTGCTACACGCTAAGCTTCCCTGCCGGCTAAACCTGTACAATCTGCTGCGGAAAACAGTTGGTGAACCTCTCAACACTGCGTTTCCTCAAGCAGACAGATTTGATTCTCTAACTCAACAAACTTGGTGGAGCTGACAGCTGATCGGCGATGTTAGCCAGACAAATTTGTGTTACAAATGTAAATAAATGTGTTTATTACAGTAACACACTATATCTTATATCATTGCTCACGTGAACAGGAATGTCTAAATCTGGTTGACAGATAATCCTGGGGCGGGGGGTGCATTACTTGAATATTGGATAACGTGACCCATCTGAATGTGCACGGCCAGGTTGGAGTATGGCACACTTTTATGTATCAATTTTTTTCAATACAGCAACACCATGACAATAATAACTGATGGAGCACTCATTTAAAATACATAACCAAGTATATGACGAATACCACAAGCATAGCAACGTCAAGAATAAACCTTGTCCCCAGCTTTTACAGCCTTTTGTGTCTTAGTGCTGATTCTTTGACTCTCCTGTCCGTTTCCAGAGTTGCCTCAGTCAGAGCACATCAGTGTTGCCGATGCCACATGGTTGGCCCTTAATGTGGTGTCGGGGGGCGGCAACGCCTCCAACTCGCAACCCATTGGAGTCACCAAAATTGCTAAATCAGTCATCGCACCACTGGCGGACCACAACATCTCTGTTTTCATGCTGTCAACATATCAGACGGACTTCATTCTGGTGAGTGTGATGCTGTGACGACGGTAAAGCTATTTAATTACTGTTTTGGTCACCTTCAGTATGATATCCAGCCCTGTGAGTGCAGATGATGCATGATTCAGAGGGAGAGAAAGAGGCATTTGAGTAGAGTGGAAAAGTCAGACAGCTAACAGAAGCAAGCTGTCCACAGCATTTGGACCAAGCTCAATTGGTGCCAGTAGATCAGTGTGACAGCTTTTTTAAGGGATGAGTCACAAAATAGTGTCCCATAGGTTCTCAGTCCACCCAAACACACATCTGAAGCTGAATTGACTGTCTCTCAGACTGTGTCCCTCCGTGGATATTTTGTTAATGTTATCTAAGTAAGTAAATCTAAATCTGGAGTTGTGACTGCACTTTGTTTATTTTTCAATGCAGTTTGTCAGTCAGGTGACTTGTTCTTCCTTTGGAAATTGTAAAACAAATACAAAGAAAATGAATTGTGCTGTGGCTCAGGAAACAGCCCCATTTTTGTTTTAAGGAGGCCTTTGGTTTTTCCGTTTTAAGTAGCTTATCAAATTTTTTTTACAAGCAGAAAATTCATCGTCTGTGCAGCTTGACATGCTCAAAGAGTTACATGGCTCGTCTATCGTGCCACTACTGGCTACACAACTGTTTTCCTAAACAATGTCCGACACTAAACAGCAAAAACTTAGGATATAGTGTACTGTCCTCAAGCTCAATTCTTTCAATTTAGGTAAACTCGTAGCTCTTAGTAAACTCTGTTATACCAAATCCTTTTAGCCACAGGGAGTTGTTTTTATTGCTGTGCCTTAGTGAGGAAAAACAAGGTCTGCTGAACAGCTTTGGCATGTTTATGAAAATGAAAAAGAACCTGCGCTGATGTTGATAATCTGGCGGATGTTACATAAAGGGGATCAACAGCTCAGCCTTTTGCTGGAATTTGAGGCCTTTTCCACCCTTTACACGAGCGTCCCAGACCATTTCATACATCAATTACAATTGTAATTGCTGGGATATTTGACATGAAAGTGAAGAAAGCCTGCATCTATTCATTACCCATACTTACCATTCTATGTCACACTGTTTACGTAATGAATGTCCGAGCACACCAAACACAGATCAGCTTAAAAATTGGTTTCACAGTGGTATGTTTATGTCACATAAAACAGCAAAGTTAGACCCAAATATTGAGTACTGTAATTTATAGAGGGAGTTTTAGCTGTCCTTACTGAAGCCAGCTGCTTATAGAGTAAACTATCTTACAAGGAAATCTCCAGACACACACACACACACACACACACACACACACACAGGCTCAGGTTGAGTTAAAACACCCTGTTGTGCCCAAATGTATTGTATTTCTTTATATCACTGCTTTCAATGACTGCAAAGAAACATCGATTTGAGCCTCATTCTCCCAGTATTATACTAAGATCTGTGTAGTGATGTTGTTTGTGAGAAATGATTTTATCATTTTTGTACTGCAATAACTGTCTGCTCAAAGTTATATCACTTGTTTACTGGAGTAATTTACAATGATTTGTTAAAGGATTAAAAAAAAAAAACCTCTGTGGAACTCATTGATGACAATATTTTCTGAATGCTGCTAAATTACTTTTGACAGATGACCCAATTACATTTGTTGAAAGAAAACTTAGTCATAAACAGTATTAAACAGGACCAAAATCCATTTTTGTCAAATGTAGTCAAAAAAAGACTGTAATGTAAATGCAACATTAAACTGACAACATGGTAGGTTGAGGTACAGTGGAGTTTATTGGCCTTATTCCTCAGACACTGAACATTGCATCAAGAGCTTGTTCACTTTCATCCTTGAATCAGCGTTTATTAAACCCCAGGGGCAGAGATTTAATTTTTAATCTACAGTTCCAGTACTTCACCATCACCACATGCAAAGTCGGTAATTCTAGAGTTTGTCAGAGTCATTCTGGGTAAAAGATATTAAGTTGACTTAAAATAAATTGGAACACTTCAAAGTAAAGTAACTGGTGGACATCACTGATCATGACAAATTGATTATATCCAACAAAGGAATATGAAACAGATTGGAGTTTTCTCATGAACAGCACTATCATTTAGGAGTCATCTTCCTCTCTGTTCTCCATATTTAGAACTCACTCGTTGATTTTGTGACCCTCAGGTTCGAGAGCGAGATCTGCCAATGGTGATGCACACGCTGTCTTCCGAGTTCACTTTGTTTCGAGTGGTTAATGGAGAGACTGTTGCTGCTCATGACCTTGGAGTCACCAATGGCTTTGTAAAGCCAAAGCTTGGTAGGTATAAAACCTGTTTATATTTTTTATATAGAATATATGTGTGTGAAAGGAAGCATTTAAGATTGTGCTCTGTATACTTAAATCTATTTAACCATAAAATGTTTGCTAATGGATTTCATTAAGAGTTATTTACAAAAACCTTAATTCTTTCTTTCCCTACGGTCACAACATATCACAACAAGCACAGGAAACGCTGAGTGATGAAGAATAAGAAATAGTAATGGAATGGTTAGATCATGATTAGTCCAGTGGAACAATCTCAGTAACTTGAAATGTGTCTTTCAATGTGTTCAGACTTTCTTGCAAAGCAGCGTCTCTTCAGTAAACGAAAAGAAATGAGGGCATAGTGCCACAATAGAAAAGGAACTCACATATGTACACTCTTATGTAGGTAGCCCTGTACTTATGTAGCACACTGCATGTCCTGTATGTAACCTTATGGTAGTGATTGAATGGACAGAGCTCAATCCTACTATACTGTATTGAGCTCTCATTGGTTTATTTTTTATTATTTTTCAGTTCCCCGTCCCATCATCCACCCCTTATCAAGTCCCAGCAACATGTTCTGTGTGACCAGCCTGGACCCAGATACACTACCCTCTGTAGCCACTCTTCTCATGGATGTCATGTTTTACTCCGGAGGGTGAGCCCTTAGTTTATAGACTGTTGCTAACAATTGCCTTTCAAATGTCTCACCAGCATTCCAAACAAACATGAGCTCGAAATGAAGAGTTTGTCTGTCTTTGATCAACGATGGAACTCACACAAGTTCCAGCAGACCTAAAAGTAGACAGGGAGGCAGAGAATCTAAATAAAACAACAGATTTAAATCCTGGTGAAAGGCCAGCGGTTTTGTACGCAGAATTTCAGGGTAAACAGAGACATGGGAAACAGTTAAAACTTGACAATCCAGAAGGATCTGGCAAAGGCACAAAGGCTAACTTGAAAATACAAGGTTCAAAAACTGGGTTGTTACAAGCAAGGCAAGAACGAGGACAGATGCTGGACTGCAAGGCCACAAGAGTGACTCTAAAAGTACTACTACTGGTACTGTGCTGCTGTGCTGGGAACATGGTGGGAATGTAGGGCAGGCAATCGGAATCAAAGGAGGGTGACAGCTGTTGGTGTGGAGGGAAATAATGGGGAAGTCTGACTCTGACAGACTGAATGAATGAAGATAACACCGGTTACTGGCTGGGTGTCAGCTCAGTCAGGTGGCTGAATGTGTGAGTGCATGACATGGAACAGTTTTAGGCAGTGTTATGTCTTTTCATAGTTCACACATTCATGTACATCTCTCCTGTACGTGAAACGTCATTTTGAGTTTAGAATGAATTGAGGGATGTTCCCCGATATCAATCAGGTGAGCTGGCTTTTGTTCCTGTATGTAGTTTGCTTTGAGATCTGACCAAGTATTAGATAAATGATGCCGGTGTGTGCACTGTGTACTGTTTACTGTACGGGCATTCAAATACTGGTTTCCTGTCTTGATACTTGAGTACAAAATAGCTATTTCAGAGTTTTATTTTTCTGGCCAAAGTAAGCATACCTTGGCACACGGTGTCAGAGTGTTTAGAGATTGCAGAGTTTCCCATTGGAAAGCAGTTTGCTTTATAGTTGGATTACATATTTTTGTGAACTAATCCTTTCACAGCATGAATTGTGAAAGACTTTTGGACCTGAAGGACGTCCTCATCACATTACCTGCTATTGTTGATATAGTGTCAGATTGTGTCAGATGGTTTTGGATGCCACTCTTAAATCTACTATAGGCTGGTGATGTCTCAGGGCCACAGACGTGTTTATTAGTCACTTGTCTAAGTTTAAATTGCCATAAATATAATCATGTGATCACTGCTCACTCCGCTGAAGAGGACCCTTCTATAATTGGCACCATATGTGCGAGAGTCGCCTTTTCGCTCATTTCTTCAGCATCTGTTATGTCCGATTTTCCTTCTAATGGCTTTTTAGCAGGTTAACTAAAAGTCTTGCGAGCTGTCTCGGCGTATCTGGCCCGGCTCTAAACTGGTTGGTTTCATTCTTCAAAGCAGTACGATGAGTATTAGCAGGTTTAATGGATTTTATTGATAACTTTACTGTTCAAGAAAACCCAAAACACAATGAAGGCCATCACATAGAGCCCAAAAGAGATTTCTCTAAGGTTTTGTTTTTCTTTTTTTGTGTTTTTCTGAACCAATTTCTATTATAATTTAGACTTTTAGTTAACCTGCCATAAGAATGAGAGAAAATACTCTCTTTCTCCAGACTGTTATCGGATTTACTTTATTATTTTCCCCCTTACAGCTCTTATTGCACAACTGGCCGTTCGGGAGAGGAAATCACTCTTTGAGTCTCCTGTGATTCCTTCCTTTTGTCGTTGTGTGTTAGATTCTTTGGGGAGTTTTTGCTTGGTTAGGAACCGTTTCTTGTGGTGGCCTTACAAAGCCGTTTGAGACTTTGTACATGATATCGGGCAATCCGAATAGATTTGACTTGACTTGGTTATAAGAATATGTTTTTCTTTCAGTTTCATCTGGTGAAGACAATGACCAAAAGGCCTTTGTGGTAAAATTAAGTCTATGCAAATAGGAAAACAATGTAAAAGGACATTAATGGTGTCAAATCATCTGCAGTCTGCCTAGAGATAAGGAGAAACAAAAAAAGTCTAAAATGTTCCGCTCCATCGTGCAATTATGGTGTGTCCATATATGGGTTTGTTGAAGGCAAAGTTGTTGGAGTCGATGAGGTTTTCTAGGTTTGAACATGACTCGAGTCAATGATTTTAAGCAAGAGTGTTCTAAGATATTAATTATGAATATGACATGAATGATATGAGATTAATGTCACCAGTCAGACCCTACTGACTGCTAATTTGTCTTTCCAGGACAAAGGAGTCTGGGGTATCGAACGAAGACTCCAACCACATCCGTTTCTTCTCCTTTTCCCTAATTGAAGGCTACATCTCCTTGGTCATGGATGAGCAGACAACTCAAAGGTAACGCAGAAGAAGTATGAAACATATTATTTATGTGGTATTTTTGATTAAGCGCACTCGTTCTTTCAAGATGTTGATTTTTACAAGGCTCGACTCAGATATTCTGGTTATACAGAGTGAACAAATCTGATTGTTGCTTGAGTGGGCGATTAGTTTGTTGCTAAGCAATAGCAGAGGAGGAACAGTTGAGTGTGTACACTGTTCTTTGAGCACAGTGGGTTTCAGTCTGACTCATCAGTTCTTCTCTGTGGAGACATCTTTCTCACCGTTAACTGTCTAATTAGCCAGAAAGTCACAAATAAACCGCAGCAGCTGCAGTCCTGCGTGTTCCGTCCTTTATTACCAGCACATCAGCAATTGGTTAGAAATGCGTGATCTTGTTTATGGGTCACTAATTTCTTGAAGCCGTAATAATTGGAGTCAGCTGTATTATTTTACTGAAGTGGTTAAGATGTCATATGGCCAAACGTGTCCCCAAAAGACTTAAAGTTTTGCCTTAAAGGAATAGGTCGCCCATTTTACAGCATTTCATACCGGCTCTCTGATTCCCTGCTGCAGTTACAGTATTCAATAACAGGATGTTAAGTTTGGCCAATAGTTTGTGCCTCTGCAACACTTCCACATACAGTATCTGTCTGTTAGCTAAGCTTTGTGTCATATCGTGGAATTTGTTATTTTGAAGGTGAGGGAATCTAAAAGACTATGATAAAATAAAAACATCTTAAAAATACAGGAAGAATGACTTGGATCGTAGGACAATGATTATTAATTCACATACAGTTCTCATCAAATACTATAAAGTACCATTATCTTTAGACTACATACAGTAAATACAAAGCTACTGTATTAAATTATTAAAGCATCAATTTCCTTGGACCTGTTTCTGATTTAGGTTTCCAAACAACGTGCTCTTCACTAGTGCTTCTGGAGAACTCTGGAAAATGGTTCGCATTGGGGGACAACCTTTAGGATTTGGTGAGCAGCGCTTTTATTGAGCAAAAGGCTTGTTTCTCTCTGGTTGTATGGTGCTAAAATCTACTGTTGCAGCAAAGGAGCCGTAGCTGTGCATACAAACAAAATGACTTTTACTGAGAAATGTACGCAAGTGAAAAACGGTGTATGGAGCAAACCAGGGGGATCACTGAGCTTTTGTTGAAGCCCAAAAAATCTGGCTCCAGATGTGTTCACATGGCCTTGATTCGTGGTGCTCATCTAATCCCTAACTTGACTCTAATCTTAATACCAACAAATGAAGGTAATTTAATGGTGGTTTACCTTCGTCTGTAAATTGGATTGTGTCTGGTTTGAGCCGTTAAGCCGTTAACTGAATCATTAATACGCTGACAAAGACGTGCTTTTTTGCAGATGAGTGTGGCATCGTGGCTCAAATATCAGAACCCCTGGCAACAGCTGACATTCCAGCTTACTACATTAGTACTTTCAAGTTCGACCACGCACTGGTGAGAGAACCTCTTTTAGAAGTGAATTTGGATCAGGCCTGCTGGCCCCTGTCAGAGGGATAAACGTTAAAATCCTCCTCCTCTGCGTCTTTCCCAGGTTCCTGAAGAAAACATCCAAAGTGTGATTGGAGCTCTGAGGTCCGAAAGCACTGGACAGTGAGTGAGTGAAGGAAGCAAGGAAAGGAAGGACCGACTGTCATTCTGCTCAAAGTTTTATTTATCATGTCCAAAAAGTGCCAAGAGCTGATCAGCGGACTTATCTGGATTGGGTTATTGAAGGAAGTGATCTGATTACAAAGTTTGGGTCTGATGTGGATATGGGGGAGTGTGACCGTGTTTTAGGGTCGGTTTTATCAGTCATTTCCTGCTCTGGTAGTTGTTGCTTTAGTTAACTAGACTGAATATCTTCTCA
>OMNV01018573.1:38751-59482 GCA_900303265.1 Brotula barbata
CACCACTGTATTAGTTACATTATTCCTCTCGTGGAAGGATGATGAATGTACTCTGACATTTATTCTTTCTTAGGTCATTTCTCAGTGCCAAGAGTTTTGAATGCCTAAACTGATGCCTTTGGTAAAATAGATGTGTGCAATTGAAGGAGACAATTTTGTAGTCAGCCAGTGATAACACTTGGCTTAGTGATACAGTTACAACAAAAAGTGTGTGTGAACTCTGTGGGATCACCTGGATCTCTGAGGTCATGACTCATCGAGTTGATTTGGTTTTAATGATGGACAAAACACATCCTGCTTGAACCCGTGACGCACAAAAGAATCGGAAATTCAATAACTGACCTGCCGGTGAAAGTATTCAACACTTGGTAGAGGATCCTTTTGGAGTCTAAAGGAAGGAACATGTGGCGGCTAACAAAAGCGTCTACACTTTAGACGCACGTGTTCCTGCAGCAGTGAGGAGGAACTTCAGCCCATTCCTCCAGATGAAAGAGCTTTACTTCACCCTTATTTCTTGCATGGACCACTCCCTTTGGGTAATTTATTGAGGTGTTTTTTTGAGATATTGTTCTGTTGAATCACGCAGCATCAACTGTAGAGTCCATACTCGGCTCCTGTAAAGTCTCAGATGATCGGCCGATCGGTCGAGCTGTAGAATGTTTGGAAGATGCCCGTGCCCTGAGGCAGCGAAGCAGCCTCAAAGACATAATAATGCGTTTCCTCTGTGGCTTCCTTCCCTCAATGCCATATTTGTTCCATTTTTTTTCTTCTAGTGGACAGATGAACAGAGGCTCTGGCAGGTTCTGTGTAGTTCTGTGGCTGTTTCACCCGTACCTTTGATCTCTTTTTGCCTTCTTTAGAGAGAAAATTGTGCTCTCGGTGCGATCTTTGGAAGATGCCCACATTTTGGCAGAGCGGCACTGAATCTCTTCCTTTTCTAGACTATTTATCTTTTTCAGCACCATGCAGCTCGACATTTCTTCCAATGTGAAAGTCGTTTTTAAAGAGGTCATAGTTCACCTCTGAATGGAAGAGCAGTGTCCGTCAGTAAGAGTACTTTTTTGACTTTTTTTGTCCACATCCCAAATTTCTTCTCATCGCCCTACAAATAATTTTGGAAAAATCATTAAAACGGAGGTTCACTTACTTATTAAACTGAGAATGAGAACTGAGAATTTTTTAAATTGTGTATTCAGTTTTGATAAGTGTAAGCACAATTATTTAGTTTTAATTACTTTCCGAAGACTGTTTTTGGGACTTAGATGAACATTTGATGACTTATTAATCCAAAAATCCAGGTGATCCAACAGAATCCACAAGCTCTTTCTTGGGACTGTACGATTTGCTTTTTGCTTATATTAGCTAACAATGAATCATAACCTGATTCCCTCAACCTGAGAATATCATGCTCGTAGACCTTGTGATGCTTGGACTGGTGAAAGATGAAGTGAATCCATGGTCTTGAGGTTGAATTACTTTATCTCATGCTTTTGACAAGTAATCATGTATTCACACGGTGAGTCATGTGGTCAGTGGATCGCTGTTTTGTAGCTGATGTCGTTGATGTAGTGGTCTCTAATGTCAGTAATTTTTGTAATTTCAAGTTAAGCTAACAGCTGCTTCCCAATTGGAATGACGACTTGTGTTTCATATAGATTGAACGCCTGTACCTTTGACTAGTAGTGAGACAAAAGTAGCCATTTGAAGAGTTTGAGCTCTTGGAATTTGTAAATGACATCTTTAATTCAATTCAACATCTAAGGAACAGATTGATTAATTAATAGTGATTGATTAGTAATGAATTTATGTTTCAACCCCAACGATGAACACGTATGTCCTGGGGCTATGAGATATTCGCTCCTGTAGCATTTTAAATATGCAAACCAGTGTGAAACTGGGATTGGCTGTCACATGAATTCTGACTTGAACTCTGTGAAAAGCTGAGCTCTTACTGGCCAACAGGCTTTTCTGTCCGACCATATGACCATATGACCACATGACCACATGACCACATGATGTGTGATGTGAGGAGAAATGCAATGATGTTTGCGTCTTGTAACAAACGCCTGAGTCACTGAGGATGTACTCTAATAATGACAGTATAGGTGTGTCATAAATAAGCTAATTTTCACACAGGGAAGGAACTGTTTGTTCCCCTACACTCCCTGTTTTCCATTTAGGTTTTCAAGCTCCCCTCCCCCACCCAGTCTGCACTTTAATGCAGGTTCCACCCTCACAGACCTGCTGTACTGATGTGAAAGTGGGGAGGGAACATTTACTGAAGGATTCTGTCTATATGACATTTCTGATGGTCTTAAGCATTTACTGATGATACTGTATTTTCTTCTTTTCTTTCTTGTTTTTACAAATATTGCACCTAACAAAGACCTTCTGATTCGATTTGATTAATTCAGTCCCCCTATTTGTCAGTTCAGTGTTACAACTTGAGGAAGGTGACCTTTCTTCTGATTCCATTTCAAAGGAGAAAGGAAAGAATTTTCATTTTGAGCTTCTTGTGTGAGAAAAAATAAACAAGTTTCACCTTGTTGGGTTTCAGTGTTATTTTTACTGTCTTTCCTTTCATATGAGGGGAATTTTCCTCTCATTGTCATTAGTTCCCAAATGCGTGCTGTAAATGATGAATTTGTGATATCTGGATAATCTGGATGATCTGGGTCTTGGACGTGCAGAGAGGGGTGCCCCGTTGCCTTAAGAGGTTGTGGTGCCACTCCAAAGTAAGTAACATTGAGATGAAATTGGTGTTTTTGTGTGTGTGTGTGTGTGTGTGTAGGAGAGTACGTGTCTGTATCTAGGTTAATGTGGTGGCTTAATGGTTAGCATTGTTGCCTCAACTAGGTGGTCCTGGGCTCAAGTATGGTCCACCCTGTACCTTTATATATACATACACACTTCACTTCAATCGTCAGCTCATCTCTTAATCCCTCAATCTGCTTCTGCTGAAAAGGAGAACAGTGTGTACCAAATGACATTTCTGGTGGATTGTACTCTTTTCTGTTCTTGCAGGGTTAAACATTCTGATTTATATGAGCTAATGATCTCATTACATAATGCACATTTTACTGCCAATAATCTTACATTACAAATTCATTTATCACGCCAGCGTATGTACAGTACACGTGAGATGTGGGTGAGTCTTCAGATGTACAGTACATTATCTAGTCAGTAAATGTCCATCATATTCTCAAGTGCTCGTAAACCACAAAATAGCTTTGAGTAAATCTGTGCTGTTTAGAAACCCTGTCAAGCAGCTTGATCGCAGATTGTATTAGTTTTATGCAAAGTAATTTTTTTCTTGCTTTGTCCTGAATTAATTTCCATACACTTACAGGACTTCTAGTTGTCAGTGTTGAAGTGTTGCTCTTCAGATAAAGTGGGGAATGGGGAATAACTTTAGAGAAAAAAAAACAGTAAGAGTTAAGCTCAGCCTCAGTGTCTAAAAAGTTAAAGATGCACTTTATTCTCCAGACATTTACACTTAATATCCACTATTTATTCACACACAACCCGTGATGTGCCGAGGTGTTAGCTTTGTTTTGGTTTGCTCACTGAGATGGGGGTAGTTGTGAAATGTGTTGCACTGTCTCTGGCACATGGAAACTCCAACCATTGGTTCTTGTGGAAATACATTCGCTGTTTCCTTTTTTATTAACTTAGCATTCAAGACATATAGGGAAAAAAATCTCTAAGTAACAGCAAGAGTCTGGAGCAGCCTGAACCCCTTTGATGCTTTGGATTGTGGTATTCAGGCTGCTCCAGATGAGCTTTTTCATTCTGAACATGCACGCAGTAAAACAATCTTGCAGTGGAAATGGAAATTTTCTGGTAAGATGCTGGTTTGTACCGTCCTTCCCGTTTAACACTCGTATAGGAAAAGTTGATACATATTAGCTGAGATCAGAGTGTTGGTGGCTCTTTGCTAGCAAATCAACTGTACTGCAAAGTGCATGAAGTCCCTGTGGTACCAGGACCCTGAGGGGCCACTGCCTGTGGAGAGCAGCTGGCTGCAGGACTCCAGAGCTGACATCCTGGGGCGTCTGAGGGTCACTGACAGGGTGAGCCAAATATCCAGCCTTTTATCCTCCGTACTGCAGCTGAGGGAAAACAGGAGCTCACAGGAGGGATTTCACCAGCGCCACCATGTGGTCAACACCACACGCTACGTCCACCACCTGACCTGGCACTGTCACCTGGAAACAATTAAATAAATGGAAAAAGAAAATAATAATCACACCACAAAATATGGCTAAGAAATTTAATTCCCTCTAGGAACTAACTTAAAATATCCAGGTAGGTTGTTATTAATAATGGAAAAGAGATTTTAGTTAATTCTGACAACTTTTAAACAAACATTTAATGAAATGTATTGCTGCCGTTGTACCTTCAATGTGAAGATAAGATCTGTCAAGATCTTATCTGTGAAGATAAGAAGTGTCAGTTATCTGATCTCTGTCTGCCATCCTCTTTCTCTCCCTCCCTCTCCCTCTCCCTCCCTCTCCCTCTCTCGTCAACCAGTCTTCACTAAGCTCTACAAAAACTGCAGCAGTTTCCTCCCTTGTAGCATAATCGGTTTGACTTTGTATCTGAATTAATCTCTCTTTCCTCCCAACAAATTTCTGCAGATACTAAAAGAATGCCAACAACACATCAACGAGCATCAACACAAATGACACTTATCTCTACTGTGGCAGATGCAAAACCTCAGTGCAGCCCCTTTGTAATAGTGACAAGTGCTATTTCACTGATTTAAAACACTGCAAATCACAAAGCAAAACACCCTTACTGTCACTAGGATGGGTGCAAGCTGTGATTAAAATTTGAAATTTCAATAAACTAAGGGTGTTTATACAGTAGATTGTATTAATTTATCAACTGCATGTGAGCCAAGGACAATTAAAAACATCACCCGGTTTTTATCCTGCTTTTAAATATGCCTATTCTGAGGGAGAATAGTGGTGCGATGCATTACTCAGGAAACGACACATTAAATCTGTCGCTGTGGACTTTTAAGGAGCTGTGGAACGGAATGATAAAAAGCAGCTGTCAAAGAATGTCATCCCTCCTCAGCATTTCACACACATAACATTCTTTTTTAAATACTACAGAATGAGAACCAAAGTACTGTAAAATAGAATTAACAAAATATTGACCAAAGAATAGAATCTGACAAACAGGCTGACTGTTTGTTTGCATGAATAATATTGAATCAGTGTCGTCTTACTCTCCATGGGAAGTACTGGTCCTCTTTCTTGCCAATGCCCAAACAGCCTCTCACATTCTTTCCCCAGACGAAGAGCTCACCTCGATCTGCAGGGAAACCATCAAATGTCAGTGCTGCGTGGAACTCAATGCCTGCTAAGCCTCCAAACAGGACCACTGCAGGTTTTAATAACCTTTGATTGTGAAGAGCAATGACCTCCAAGACAAGTAACATCTAATACAAAACAACAAGGGAGCTCAAAGAAGTCATAGCATTTAATTGTGTCTAGGTACCAGAAGGTCACGGTGCCTATTATTGCTTGAAATATTCCTTTAGGCTGCATTCAAATAAAGATTATAATCACAGGCATAAATGAATGAGTAAGGGATAACATATTATTAGTGGGTGATGCACATGGAATTAAACCAAGACAAGGCTACTCACCAAAGGAATAAAGAGAACTAGATATTAAATTAATGTTTCATCAGTTGAACAGTGTGTTAATTTGAAGTAAAATTTTAACGAGTTGTCATTCCTCATCAGATTACACTAACTTTTTACCACTATGATCCCTCTGAATTTCAGTTACAGCAGTAGCATGCTTACTGGGTCAACTAGAGTCACAAGGGCTCTGCAGACATAGATCTGGTGTCTGACATAATGCAGACGTGTGGGTGTAAGTTGGTGAAACATGCAAATAAAAAAATATCAAGCCGAGTGTTTTTTTTTTACTGGTATCCATCAGTGAAAAGAGTTTCACTTGCTCTGGTTTCTATTCTGCATGCAAAGTGCAGAATGGCTTAAGAGCTCCAAAGCTGCATTTGAGTGGTTTGCCCTTTGAATTTATAATGAGAGTATCACATGATGGAGGTTAAATGTTAAATTAAATTTTCAACATATTCCTAACAATATTAAACTATAAATAACAAAAAGTATCTGTACCCTTTCATGGCAAAGTTTTAGAGTTGTTTTTACTGTGAAATCTACCAACTGAAGCTGTGAGACCGTGAGCTTTGGTGCCTACAGATGTGTGGAGCTTTGAGGAGGACAGACAGTGAAAAAAAACATTCTTACTTGTTACTGCAGCAAAATGGGTGAGTCCACATCTGATCCCAGTAACGACCACTGAAGGGTTAAACTCTGAGCGTCCAAACAATGTGGAGGGAATCATCTCTGGGGTCGAGGACTCTGACAGTTTTGGACCTTTTCCCAGAATGCCATACCCCCATACAAACACTTCTCCACTTTCTGAAGATAGAAGAAAAGAGTTCATTTGGCTTTCACTCACATGCAACCATACATAGTGGCAAAAAGGTAAGAATGTAAAAATCAGATGACCACTTTCAGCACTTCATGTGAAAATCAACATTCAAATGACCATAAATTTTCTTGTACTAATATGTACAAAACAGCTTTGGTTTTAGTCCTGACATTCCATATGGCTTTCACTAAATGTAGAATTCAACCAGATTCCAAAGACTAATCTGTGATGCCACCCAGAGTCAGACTCAGGTATCACAACATATTTGCCAGTGACTTTGTGAAATCTGGTGTACATCTCACTGTCTCTGCTGTGAATGAATGAGCTGAACTATTTCCCTGTGACAGTTTGTCTTAAACGTCTCTCATTCAAGCATACAAATCACTCCAAATCACTGACCGTTAAGAATGGCCACTTGTGTCCCTCCACATGCTGCCTGAACAACCTTCCCACAACCTTTGAGAGGAAGATGACGAGGAGAGTTGATCTGAGAGGATAGAAATGAACAAGTTAGATGACTGAATAATTCCAAAGTCTTTTCATATATGAAAAATGAACTAATTTAACTTTGTAAAAGTTGCATCAGTGGTTGAATAGGGGTTTCCCAGTCCTCAAGAGGCTCTAGTCCTGCTGGTTTTCAATCCTTCTCTATACAGTAGGTCCACCCTTTATCTCAGATTCCAAAGAGCAGGACTAGGTTGCTTATTACCGATGTCCTCCCTTATAAAACTATGGTTCATGTGCACTGAAGGGGAAAATTCATTCACTCACTTTCTCCATATAATTCTCTGTAAAGACCTACATTTTCACTTTAAGTTAAACCAATAAGAAGTTTCATGACTCCCAGAACTGTTCTCCTCCACTGATCGGCTTTGAAATAGAGTTGGAAACTTCGGTGCCAACACTGGTTCTGGCTTTGTGGACTGGCAGACTGGACGCAAGCATTTCTTTGGTATCACAGCGGAAGTTAGTAACGCCCAGCTTGAGATCTAGCTGATCCTGAGTTAGGTCAACGGCAAATCCAGTGATACACCACTCAAGCTTCACCTACCCCATAACAAACCAACATTAAACTATGTGAGTTGCGTTGGAAACTTTACAGCGTCTGCTTCATGTTCTTGGGCACCCTATTGGATGAAGGGTCGTGGCCATAAAATGAAGCCTATAATGAATGTCATGGACATGTCTACTCGTGTAGTTCCTACGACACTAATGCACCGAAAAACAAGGAAACATTTGTTTACATCCGCAACGATAGCAACCATTTCTTGATGCGTGTCAGTGAGGGATGCCAGAGCTTTAGACACGGAAATCAAATATCAAATGAATTCGGTTGGGTTTTGGAACTAGCTACTCAAAGGTTGTCCCCTTATCTTCGTTTCATGCTTCTCATGAGGGTATATTTTCATTGTCACAGCCGTCGAAATATCACATCTTGCTTTCTCACTGTTGTGACCTCTTTGAAGGGCAACAAATGCAATCCTTCTCCTGGTAAAATCAGAGCTTCCTACTCCCAATGTAAACAGGAACTGACACAAGACTTCACTTTCTACTTCTGGTGAGGGCCGGAAGTGACATAAATCCGATCTATCTACTGTAAACATACAACAGGAAAAAGTTGTGGCAAAAATATAAATAAATAAATCATACGTTATCCATCACACATCTGTATGATAGATGACACACTGAGTCCTACCTGTGTGGACTCGGTGACTGAGGCCAGCTGGAGGTATTCAGAGTTTCCCCAACCGTACACCTGTCCCTCTTTACACACAGCCAAGCTGCAGTCTCCATAGGTGCTCACCTGCTGCACCTCCACCCCAGCAAGATCACCTCCAACTTCCACTGGTCTAGAGCTAATGTTGTGGTGTCCCAAACCTGGAAGACAAAACACAACATGAATTCATTTTTTTCTTCGGTGGCTTATGACTAAAACAAAAAAAGATCCCAAATGTTCTTAAAACAAACTTCCAAACATAAAACAAAATATCCATGACCACGTGTTTCATATGCTTCTTAAGTGTTGTTTTGTGATCTGGCCAATGAGTGAGCGTCAGCCAGTGCAGTGTGTCGGTCTCAGCTCAGCTACAAGAAGATGTCATGAGTGGAATTGGGTGCAAGCATTTGTTTTGTAATACTGTACCCTACTTCACTTTACTTCACTTATTTATTACATATTAAGCATACGGTGTGTTTGAGGGATGTACCTGGGGATGTCACTTTATATTTACTGTCACTTTGTTTTTCTTTGTTATGTAGTTGTGGAACAGTGTAGCGGTGCATTAGTGCAACACTTAAATTAAGAATCCTTTAGCAGTTGAAATGTAACTATAATCCCCTAAATACCCATCATGTCCACCTTGACTCCCACTGCACCTACAAAAAGTGACAACCCACACTAAAACCTAACCTAATCTAAACTAAACTAAACTAAAAGCCTCCATCAAGCTGCTGAACTCTAATGCTAAATCTTAAATTCTTTTATATCCTTTGTGTTTTTAAAATGTTTATATGTGTACCAACTGTCTCGTGTGAAACATTTTTATGTTCTGTGATGTTTTTTATGTGAAGCAACAGATTGTAGCACTGTGCCCAAGACAAATTTCCCTTTGTGGACAATAAGGTTTATTCGTACTCTAAAACACAGAATCAAAGCTCTGTTGGGCTGGCCCTGGGTAGTCAGTAGTGGAGAGAACATCTTTGCTGGTTTAGAGCACTAACCTGTTTGTCCGTCTGCACCCCATCCACATGCATAAACCTTGCCGGTGTCTGTGAGGAAAAGGCTGTGGTCCTGCCCACACACCACCTGGAAGAACCGGAGTCAAAATATCTGTACAGTGCCAAAAAACATCAAATACTTCTTAAACAAAACATATCCAAGAAGCAATAATCAACAATAATTCACACTGTGTCATAACAAATGTAATAATGTATATGATGTACATCAGCCAATATATTGATCAAGCTGCACATGACATGGACAGAAATGCATGTTCAGGTCTGATGGAGTCACTATGCAGTGGTGACATGAGCATGCACACACACACACACACCCAAAATTCCAACATCTATAAATAAACAAATAAACAAAGACAAACAGTCGCAGGCTTTCCATCGTCCATAGTAATTTCACAATTGATAGGGGCACAAAGCTAGAATGAACAATGGCTAAAGTTGTGGCTTTGATGGAATGGTCCAATTCGTCCAAGACGAGGGACAACTCTCATTTATATGAGAAAGATGTAACCATGATATTGGACAGAAACCAGTAGGGGAATGTCTGCATTTACCAGGAACTATACTGAAAGGAGTCCTATGACCTGTCCAGACTTTCACCCAGGGACAGCTGGGATACCATCATCATGTGATCCTGACATGGATAAACGGTATAGATAATGGATGAATGGATGGATGGATACTGAAACGATAGGCAAGTATCATTTTCTTGCCTTCTCTTATTATTGAAGGAATGCAAAAACATGACCTTCCATCACTTTGTGCATCATATCCAATATAGTGGAAGGCTCCTTTCTTGATGATATCATGTGAACAATATCTATAGGACAGAATTAAAACCTGTGTTTGCTACTCAGACTCACCTGGACCACTCTGCTGCTGAAGCCTTCCAGTTTATGAATGATGTGACTGCCACTGTTTGAAGATAGAGCAGAAACATAACAAATCCATCACTTTCTCCTAAAGAGATCACATCCTTCTCTCTCATCACCCACTCGGCTCACTCATGCTCCAGCAGAAATCGCAGACTGTCAACAGATGCCAACTGCTAATGTGCACGCAGAGCAGTGACTGCATTTCACTATTAAAAACTTAAGACTTGTAATTTGATGAATGTATGTTGAAACTGAAAATAATCAGATCTAACAAAAGAGAGGATTGTGATGCCATTTTGTTTGAGCTCGGGGTGATAAAACAACAATCATTTTAACATATCAGATGAGTTTTGAGGTCTGCTGCATAAATGATATTGCTAGTGCTAAAGCAACATGTCAGTGAGCCATGAATCAACAGAAAAAACAAATACAATGACAAATATGATGATTAATGATTAAATAAAAGGCTTCAAAATTGTTAATTTCTGCTCAGCTCTGCTCTTCTTTTTCATTTCTTTGTTGAACCTTGAATTTGACAACATGAATTGGCATTTATTGATATATTATCTTGTCATTATCATTATTATTACTATTATGATCATGTTCATCATTATTATCATTATCATATAAATGAATTATAAGTTTTGATACAGATTGTACTAATTATAGACGGATAGATAGATAAATTAATCAAAAAGAATCAACAAATTAGCAGATATGAAAATAATTATTGGGTAACTTGTTCAGCACCATATCGATATGCTGAGAGCACTAAAAAACCCCACCCACTAAATATTATAGAAATGTTTTAAGTATGGGAAATGTTCATTACAATAAACATGCCTGCTGATTGTCTGAGTGTCAACACTGTGTAAAAAGCTCTGTGTTGGTATATGTATGAAAACTCACCTGTAGATTTCATCTTCAACTATATGCCTTCCACACTGGCCGTATGCATTGTTGCCCATACTGAAAACTTTGGGACAGACAGAGAATAAACAAACTGTTAAAGGATTACAGAGAAACATCACCAAGTGCAAAACATATAAAACATATATACACACACATATATATATATATATATATACATACATACATACATATATTTAAGGGTGTAACTCAGACCAGTTGAAAATACAGCTCTCACCCTATTGTTTTCTGATAACATATAACATTTAACATTTTTTCTACTATTTACTAATCCTGCTTCTCAAAATGCATACTCCCATTAGCATTTATCAAGTATCTCTTTCTCACAGAGTTAACAGAACATGAACAGAAAAGTTGTTTTTTTCTGTCACACCCCAACAGATTTTGTTAAACTAGGCTAAAGGACATTTCCCAGTTTTTGTGTTTGCATTTGTACACATTCTAGCATGTTGGAGGAGAAAACCAAAATTTCATGATTTGGGGAAATTTACATCTGAATGAACACGATAATAAACAATGCAAAAACGGCACTGATTTCAAAACCTCTACTTTTTACTTGGTTTTATCAAAATTTCCATGAAACAAAATGGATCAAAAGTGGATTGTCACAGATAATGTCATGAGTACACTTTCCAGACCCTTCCGGAATTTTACATTTTCCACAAGTGATGGGAGGAGAATGTAGAAATAATCCAGTAAGGCAGATACTTAGTTACAACACAATGCCAGATGTTGTTTTTCTTCACACAAGTTATAATGAGTGCTGCAAGATAGGCAGAACACAACTGTCACATCTTCTCTAAAAAAGAACATTTGGTGGAAGGTTCTCCATGTACAAGCTGTTGAAGGAATGAGAAGTATTTTACCTCCCTCTTTGTCAGTGAGCACCAGTGAGTGGGCCCGGCCACAAGCAACCTGAACAACTCTGGTGTCCACAGGGTTAACAAGAGGCAGAGCCAGCGGGGAGGGTTCCAAAACGTAGTCATAGCTTTGATCTAGAAACACAGGGCAACAGAAAAGAAAGGCATTAATGAGGTTGTTCTAAATATTCAGTACACGACTTTGATCAAAATGAAAAGTATTTCAAATGACTTTTATACATTAATCGTAAAATCTACAAAGATTGCAAATAACTGCAGTAATCAAAGTTGACAGAGATAATACTTTCACTGCAAGAACAGCGAGAATATGAGCAAAGCAAGCACCAAAGGAGTCACAGTGTTTCTTCTGCTAACAATTCTGGCATAACCAGTTTCTTATTTATCTGCACTTTATGGTTTGAAATCACTTTTTAAGGTTGTAAAAAGGTTTAGGTTTTCAAATGTAGACTATATCTCGGTGCCGTCACTGTTTCCTACTTCAGCAATCAATGATCAAAATAGCAGAGGAGACACTGAAAACATTACAGATCTCACTCATTTCCTCAAGAGAGTTTGAGAGCTTAGAAACCAAGAGTCATTGAGGTTTTGTATGTCATTCCGAATATCTTACGGCGGCTGTGCTGTGTGCGTTGGAAGCCCAGTTGAGAGTCCTTGTTGAGACCCATGCCCCACACTTTTGTCACATCTCTAGTTGCAGAAGCAATGAGAGTGAAGCCATAACCACAAGCTGCAGATGAGATCTACAGAAGAAAAAGAGGCAGGTGGTGATTTAATCTGCCTAAAAATCATCCCAACACGCTCTCTCTTCTGTTAGACTCCATCAAAATTCACAGGAGATTAAGAGTTCATGCATTTGACTTATGAAAGTAAAACAGAAGAGCACACAGCAGCAAATTCTGAAAAAAATTGTTTGTAACACTACTTTATTTAAAATGAGAAGAAAACATACAGTAGTATGCCTTTTTATTAAATTGGGAATTAACCTACGTGATTTTTTTGTGTGTGAGAAGAATAATCTAATGGTATTGTGCCCATTACAAAAATAAAATTCAAAAGACAAAGTCCTCATTTACCAATCAGTGTTTGCAAAAACAAATATGTGCAAATATTTGGAGGAAATCCTGCTAACTGAGGCAAATATAACATATCAGTCAGTACTTAGCCTTCCACAATATTTTTATTTATCAGTGTGACAAAATAATTCTACAACACAGTAAGAAAGGTAGAAAAAAGTATTTGTGAGAATAACAACCTTTAAAATAATACGTTTAGAAGATCCAATTCACAAATATATGAAACACAGTGCAGGAACAGATCATATTTGGGAGGATGTAATCAACAAAACAATCAATCAATTACAATTTTAATCATTGTAAATTATTATTCTGTGAATGCGATTAGTGATTAATCATTTCAGTACTAATAGGATTACTGCTACCACTAATTACTGTCATATTTAGAGAACTAAAATGAGGAGCGGGGGAAGTACGGCCCCGTGACAAGGGGAAAACGGTGTTTCCACACAGCCTTGCTCACCTGCTCTGCAGTCTCCAGGCGGTAAGGTGTGAGCTGGTATTTGCGGGGCTTCTTTCTGCCACTATCTGGCACCACAAAGCTGGGAATCCCCAGAGCACCAGTGAAGCTGAAGCCCCATACAAACACTTTGTGGTTTGGCTTTCTGTGCTGACCAACGTACTGAAAAACAGGAGCATCAGTGCTTTTCTCCTCTGGTCTGCCTGCTTTGCTGAGTGTGGCATAGCCATGCATCTGAAGGGCTGTCCTCCCTCTGCGGCAAACACACAGCCTCACACACTGCAAAGCCATCCTGCACAAAAACTCATGATCAAATGACAGCAGTAAGGTAAATACAGTTGAACATTTATTTTCATAAAGGTCAAAAGCCAGCGACAGACGGGGGACATTAAGGGTCAACATTTTACTACAATGTAGATTGACAATTTTAATAATTGCTACAATTGCTTTTCCCAACTTTGGTTCCTGTATCACTTGTAGCCATTTGAAGAGAGGTGATCTGAATTAGCTCTCTCGTTTTTTTTCCATTAAGGACCAGGATTCAGGGATTTTTTTCTTCCCGACCTCTGGTAAGGAACGAGGAAGGACGATGTGTGGGTTTGTGAAGTCATTCGGAAATTGTATGCGACACTGGGCTTTTCTTTACACTTAAATATAATTTATATCTGTTTAAAAACAGAACACATAGACAAACATTTACAGACTGTGTAATAATTTGTACATGTTGTATTAACTTCGATGAAATAGAAATACCTTAATAAATATTGAGAATTACTAGTTAAAAACTAGTTTTTATAGTACACTCAGAATGGGATGGGAAAAGTACTTTAAAGGGCTGATTGAATTACACTGGATTGTACAACTGCAAAATGTCATGTATCTGTCCTAGTAACAGTCTCCAATAAACAACGGTTCAGTGGCTTTGCAAATGAATGTTGCCTAGCTTATATGAAAAAAAGTTTTTACTGTATTATATCTAATACAAACATTTTAAGTATAGTTTGTGCTTCTCTATAATCTGTGTATCTCAACTGAACAATGCCATGTGTTCAAATGCTAACTTTTATCTATTACCTTTTACCTCATTTCAAGTGTTTAAGCTAACATGTGAAACGACAACAATTGGTTAAATTACACATAAGTTACGGCTTTATGCTTTATTTGAAAAGCCCGAGTGGAACAATGTCTTACAATAATTCAATGATAGTTAAATATTATGATTTAATGAGAAAGTAAAGTTGAAAATTGGTGAATCCTTAGTTCTGTGAATGGGGTTTGGCTTGTACCTTCCCGTTTTGTCCATGCTGCTCTGAGGTCGTAGGTACACTTACCTTTCCTGCCCGTTAGCCTCGCTTCATAAAAAAGCTATTCCTCTGAATCTGCAGCTGCAATATATACGCGTATTATATATAAACATATTTGTGTTTGTAATATTGTGTCATTATCACACGCTTGCGTATTGTAAATAGAAACAGGAAGAGAACGCGCTGTGGCTTTTCTTCTCTGGGTTACTTTTTATAAACCACAGCGCCATCTGCTGTACGGGAATGTCTACGCAGAGAAAATGGAATTCTACGGGTTTTGTTAACCCCTCTTACTGTAGGGGGGCTATGGAGGTTTATTTCAAATTATAGTGAAAAGCTTAAATTTACCAAAGCTATCAAATATATGTGCATGCATTCTGGAGAAATGAAAGAACTTAATAAAGAAGAAATAAATATAATACATATAAAATAGAAATGATATGGCTATACATTGAATTAGAAATTCGTATATGATTATTGTTGGTGATGTAAAATCAGTATGTGGGTGATAACAGGTGAAATTAGCTTCCATAATACGAGGTAAATTCTTAACACATCATCTCATAAACATTTTACACACCTTCCAAACTGGCAAAATATTTGTAAATACTGTATATTTACCAATGCTGAAATAAAATCTCTTATATTGTTAATAATTTCCTGCAATATTTCAAAAACGTCTGTTCTATTATTAAAGTAGTGCGCAGGTAGAGCATCCCTCTTAATGCATTTGTCCTTATAAAACAAGAGGATTTGTAGTACATAATTTAAACACTCAAAGCTGACAGCTCACTAATAATGCATCACTAAACCTATTGAGTCATCTATAATATTAACAAGGACAGTGGCTCAAAAATATCTGACTGCTAATACTGCAGGTGTGTCACATTGGTGATCTGCCTCACAGATCTATACAAGTTAATAATATTTAGATGAGTTTAAAATATTTGGATTAGTTGTTCTTTAGATATGATGTCTCTCGTGGATGGACAATATACTTCATTGACTTACATCAGGACCATCCAGCGACTTTTCTCCACCATATAAATAAATGCTGTTTCTGTAGAAACAAGTTACAGAACACGTTTCTTAATATGGTAATACTTTAAATCATTAATTAGTAGCAGGTCACCGATATGTTGTTAGAACAATTTTGGTCAGTCTTTACATTTATATTTATATTTATTCAATAATGCTCGAATCAACAAGGTAACTACTGTACTTACTAAAGTCATCAAATCAATTTAGTGGAATAAATACCATAAGTAAGTCTACAAATAATTTAACAATACCTCTCTCAAAATAACATTTTAAATGTACTTACTTAGTCTCGACCTCTGTATAAGAGTATAAATTAAAGAATAATTATCATTTATGAAAGCCTATATAAGACTGAGTTTTCTTGGTTGTTCTGTCTTTGTTTTTGAAAGTCTAATCTGGCCTTTCAGTGCTGGGATTACATCATAGATACAGTATATGTCTCCACCAACCAACCCTTATCTTGTTTTACTGTCAGTGTGCTCCCAAATCACAATCACATCATTCCAGTTTTCTTACTGGAATGTCCTGACATCGAGCAATACCAGTTTAAATAGATCCTAACTGACACAACGCATTGGAGAGTTTTTCAACATTCTATGATGCAAGAGTGAGAAGAAACAGTAAGTTCGGACTACTTTATTGTGGTTGTGGGCATGCCGCCCGCCCTGTCTAAAAGGTGGAATCTTTTGAGAATACAGACGCTAATCCTTTAAGAGGATCAAGTCTGAGACCAGGGGGAAGGGACGCAGGATCTGCTATCTTAGCCTGAACATGGCATTTATGTCACCTTGGCAGTGAACATGTATCCAGGTGAAATGTATGCAGCGTTATGTCTGTTGGATGATGCTTTATGCCTCTAAGGAAATGTCTGCGCGTCAGAGATGGAGGCTGTGTATGTTTACTGACCTGATTTTCTATAAATATATAGCATTTGAGAGGAGGAGTTAAGGTAAGTGATGCATGTAGTAGTTTAGAGTGTGTGTTTGTGTGTGTGTGTGTGCTTGTTTCTTTATTACATGCTAAATACTTTAGTCTCTATGTATGGTGTAAGGGTTCAACTTGAAGACCAAAATGGTACCAAAAAATGTTATATTTGGCATTTTTAGATTACATGCTCAGCTGCTTTAAGAGGACATGAACAGATTCTCCTATAAATCTTTTCAAACAAATGAATCTATTTCTTGCAACAGTTTATGGGCAAAAACATACTTTGGATCGCCATCACTGCAGCACTTCTGTGCACACTGAGTGAAAAAAGGCCATGTGAAAGCACAAAAAGACAGGTGTGTTCTGATTGCCCAACTATGTCAGGCTTGACCTGGTAGCATCCACTGAAAACTGATGTGTCCCCTTTAAGTGAATTGTTACCCACTCGAACTGAGGATCAGCAACTGGTTCAAGGATAAATGATGAACAAATAACAAGTGATTATTGAGCTGTGAGGTTTTAAAGCGCATCCAACAATCCGATCTTCCCATACAGGCAGACATGGCAGTGTTGGAGGTCACCTGCAGCCTCATTGGCTGGTTCGTTCTGTACATGCTGTTCTGCTGTACCTCCAGCCAGCGGGGGCCTGAGTGGAACTGTCGACTAGTGACTATGTCACATGGGGTCCTCATTGTATTGTTGACAGCCTATGTGGTCTTCATAGATGGGCCGTGGCCTATGACACACCCAGGTCAGTCGTGTGTATTGAACGTTTAATTGTGAGGTGTCACTGATCTAGATCTACAAGTACTTCTGAATTGAGAGGGTCACCTAAACCGGGGGGGTAAAGTACATGTAACACAGCATTTTGTCACTTTGTAACACTTTGTCATTTGTAACAAAATTACAAATGTAGAAATGTTGTTACGCTTATTGTTGCTGTTTTCTTTGTTTAATTGTAAATATCTGTTTTTAAAGGGTTTTAAACTCTGAGGTAATCACCAACAGGTCCTTCTGAAAAGCTACAAAATGAAATAAAATAAAAAAACACAAATAAATAAAGGGGTAATTGAGTACATTGTAGAGCAAACATTTCAGGGTTACTAAAAGGATTCTTTGATTTGATCGGATTTTTTCAGAATGCATCCTGGCATCTTAATATAGTTTGGATCTTTGGAGAGTATCATTGTTGGGTACTTCAGATATGAACTTGTTTTTAAAAATGCACGGTGCAAGTTTAGTGGCCGACTGTCCTCATACAGTGTGAAGTTAAACACACACACATAAAAAAACAGTTAAATCTAAGTTGGTGTTGCTTAAAAAAATATTATCTTAGGTAGGAATATATTAAAGCAATGAAATACAGAAAATACATGAAATACAGTCAGTCGTGTGTATATGGCTATTATTGGTGATACTACACATTATAAGGTAAATATCTTCTTGGTAATATAGTGGAAAACTCCACAGTTGGTTCCCAACTTGCATAATCTCAGTGAATGTTCTGTTTTTTAATTTTTCATTCATTCCATTCCATTTCCATAGTCAAAATATTGTTCCCTGAGGGATTTTAGAAGATTGTACTCTACTATCAAAACCTTTGATAGCGGAATACGCACAGCAGCAACAACAATATATTTTACAATATAATTAACATTATACAAATATAACATACTTCCTCTTCGGTTTTGCACTCTTGACCTTCACTTTTCCTCTCGCTTCCTCAGGCACAGAGAATACTGAGCTGCAGACCTTGGCCCTCTGTGTCTGCCTTGGCTATTTCTTCTTTGATCTGGGCTGGTGTGTGTGCTATCACACTGAGGGACCCATCATGCTGGCCCACCACGCTGCCAGCATCGTGGGCATCCTGCTCTCGCTGCTCATGGGGGAGTCAGGCTGTGAGACTTGTGGCGTTATCCTGGGCAGCGAGATCACCAATCCACTGCTGCAGTTCCGCTGGTTTCTACGCAAAGTGGGCCGATACGACAGCCTGCTGGGTGACGCCGTGGACTTGCTCTTCATTGTGTTATTTGCCACGGTGCGGGTGGGAGTCGGCACCACCATGTTGTACTGTGAGCTCACATCTCCCAGACCTTCGCTGATAATGAAGTTTGGAGGTGTGATTATGTACACGCTAGCTTGGGTGTTCATGGTTGACATAGCCAGATTTGGTTACAAGAAAAGCAGGGTGAAGTATAAAAGATGGCTGGAGAACCGACAGATAAAGGAGGACATGCAAAAAACTGATGAGGACTCAGATAAGAATGACTGAGGGAAGTCAAGGACTATGCATGGACAACATTCTTAGATGATGTGGGCTGACTGTACACGGATTTAAAGGTGCTACCTGACTTTTCAACTTCAATAAATATTTACAACATGCATTTCAAAGTGGTATTATTAGACAGATACACAAGCAATTACACTGTAGTTTACACACAACTATACTCTTTGTCTTTTATTCTTGTTTGTGGATAAGAGCATAACAGCTGTATGGATTTCAGTGAATTTTATTTAATGTGACGGAGGGAAAACATTCCTCATCTGTGGGCTTCATTATATCCATTATGATAAATGGTGCTTTCCTTCATCCTAATCTTTATTTTTGAAGGTCATACTGATGAGTGGAATGAGAACAGGCTTTTTGATGTTGATGATTCAGTCATTATGATTGTCCAGGATAATGCGATCCCCCATTTTATATATTGATTGAAGTAGTCAGGGTGCCTGCGTCTGATGCTGGTCAAAATGAGGCGACCATGAGTTGATCCAGTTCACTGAAGACTTAAAGGTTTGAGCTTATTGTCCCTCCAGGACAGCTAGTCAAGAGGTCATGTTTTTTGTACCATCAAGTATATTCCTTTCACTCATTTTTAGCCATCTTTCTCTCTCTCTCCTGAAATATGGAAGCATATCTTTGGCCTTTTCCATCGTTGTTTTGAATTCAATCCAGAAAAACCCTTTGCTGCCTCTTTTTTGTCTCCTTGATTTTTTTACTTTTCTACTTTGTTGTAGAGTTATAGTACAGATGCAGAACGGAAGGAAAGGGCAGAGTGAGAGGATGACATGCAACATGACATCCTGTCACATGGCGTTACATTTTACGATAACAGCAATATTTTTCATGTTTTTTTGACATGTGGAAGATAGAATGTTGTAGTTTTGTATGTGTTGCAAAAAGTGTTTTTCATTCAACAACTTCTTACTGCCAGAACAATGTGACGAGAGACAGTCACTACTACCTGACATTTCTACTGTGGCGCAACAATGAGATGTCTTTCTCAGGATTCATGGTTTCCACTAAGAATCCCACTTAAAAAGTCCCAATTTCAAAATGCAATAAACAGCCTCCAGTTCCAACCATCTGAGCTCACCGGCCACGAAACATGAAGAAAGCCACCCAATGAAACGAACAAATGCTTGAAACTGAGGACCTATCACCATCAGTTGTTCAATTTGTACCTTCAGACAACTGTATTTTCAGTTTTAGCACCAGTTTTGGGGGAATTAGCTCAAATGGTAGAGTGCTCGCTTTGCATGTGAGAGGTACCGGGATCAATGCCCGGATTCTCCATTCACTGTATTCTCCAGCTCAATTCATATCCACCTTTTTGTTTGCAGTTTCATGTTGGACTTTGAACTTGCCTAGAAACTCTTAATACTTGACTCGATCCGTTCTCTTGGCGAGGAATGAACAATGCTACATTCAATGGAAATAATTTTATTTTTTGCCTTCGTAAAATAGTATAAAGTGAGGAGCTTAAACGAGCTTTCATTTTGGTTGCGAGGGACTGTTAGCATGGGTCAATTAGAAGGAAACCAAACGCAAGAGCAACGTGTTACAAGTCCGTTTGGCTACATGTTCCTAACTTAGGTACTTCTTCTGAGGTAAGTAAAGAAGCACGGGGGATAACACATCATTTCAAGCTGGCCAGTACGGGGGTCGAACCCGTGACCTTGGCGTTATTAGCACCACGCTCTAACCATCTGAGCTCACCGGCCATGGTACATGAAGAAAGCCACCC
>OMNV01018580.1:5527-16632 GCA_900303265.1 Brotula barbata
TGGCGGTGTTATACGTGTGTGTGTGTGTGTGTGTGTGTGTGGAAATGTGTTCGTTTGGTGAATTCGCTCCTATGCGTTTGAAGATGTTTGTATTTTATTTTGAAAATCCCTAAAAATAACAACAAAATAAATGAACGATAAAATCTTTTATTTGATCACGTTACACGAGCTTGGATTATTTGTTTGAGTTTAAGTTTAATTGTTATTCTTGTTAAGAAAATTATTTTTGTATATAAGTCAACAAAGATAAACATATATATTTATTTAACATAAAATATTTGATAAAAATAGAGAAATTTGAAAATGAACTATATAATTAATCATTTTCTCGTATGCACACTAAAACCTGCAGGGAGCCTTTTATTCATTTGAATAAGTTAAATAAAGTTTAAGGATTTAGCAGCGTGTCCTTGTATTGTTTTGTCAAATTGCTGAATGATTTGCTGTCATTTTTTTTATACGCTGTCTAACTTTCCACCGATCAGGTCGTTACGGTGGACGAGAGAAGACGCCGGGCGGCCAGCGAGGAGTGACTGAAAGGACCGCGAGAGACCCTGAGAGACCACATGAGTCTTTCCTGTGATGGACCCAAGATTGAGCTTTTTGGCCTGAATGCCGAGCGTCACGTCTGGAGGATCGTACGGTGAAGCCCGGAGGAGTGAGTGTAATGTGACTGAGGGGTCGATTGTCTGTTGGGCTGCAGGATGGAAGATCTGCTGCTAAGTACTAAGATGCTGCAGTTAATTTAAAATCGAGTATTACAATTTGTTTAATTTGGACATCAATGAAATAACATCAACAAAAATGAGAACTCGTCATACCGTTTTATAAAATATGTGCTCAATAAACGTAACATTTTGACTGATCTATGCCAGTCAAAACGTGCTGAGAACCATCCTGTCCCACAGAGTCCAGGGAATCTCAGGATGGGAATTTTAAAGTGGAAACGTTCTGTAATTGTATAACCAAAGTCATTCAAGTCATCGTTTGAGCTCGACACCACCGAGCTCATCAGCGCCCGTAAACGACTCCATCTTTGTTGGCTCTGGCCTCTGGCTGTTAGCAGCCGAGGGCAGAACGGCTCAACAATGGAGCCATTGGGTCGGAGCTTAGCCCTTAAAACAACACGCCACTCAATGATCCCAACGATCCTCCTGGAAGACAATGCTGGGACACATCAGTCAGGCCTGCGTGGGAGGGAGGATGGCAGGCGGGGGGCGACAATGATGTCCCCACGGTGCTGTCCCGTCGGGAGGACGTCGGTCCTGATGGCTCTTTTCACGGCCTGAGCTGGAAGACGGCGGCACGGTGACAAAACGCCACTTTTACCAGTCAAATCATCTCCAAACAAATACATAAATCCGACCGTAATCTCAGCTCGTTTCATTTGCTTCTAATGAGATTCACTTATCTCGGGACATTTCTTCCACTGACTCATTTAACACTAAATTTGCATGCGGTGAACTAATTGCGATCCAAAAGAAGTAAAAATCACAGTTAAATTAACTTGTACCACAAAGTCTAATCCCCCCCGTCTCCTAAACTCTAAAATGCATTTTTTAATTTCTGGTTTCTGGTCACCAAACATCATCGGCTCCTTATGCTCATCCTTTTCCTGCTCTAATTGATAATGTATCGCTGGTGTACCATCAATAACAAATTCTTTGGACGCAACCAAATCTTACTAAGCCGAAAGGAGCAAATTACGCTGTTTATATCCTTCAAATGTACTATTTGTATATGTACACATTAGTGGAAGTGAACCTGATAAACTCACACAGGATATATGACTGTGTGCAGCAACAGCATACACAATCAATCACTAATCAATCACAAAAAAATAGATAACACGCCATTGGTGGTCCTAAATACGGTCCCTCATCGGACACTCGACACAGAGATGCTAAGACGTGACGATGTGGACGATGTGTTGGTACTTTGAAGACCTCCTGAACATCACGCATCAATCCCGGGTCCTCGTTCCTATTGGATCCAGTTCGTTTTCTGGGCCGGAGACGATGACGTGAGGTCAAGGAGCTGAGAAATATTTTGGGCCCCGAGGGGGAGAAGTGAGGATAAACCGGGGGCCCCCCTGGGTCATAAATACCATAAGGCCTCCAGCGTATTACCCAGTGCCAGGCCAATCTCTGCTCATTACTGCTCCACGCTACTCAGAGCTTCATTTAGAGCCCACATTCCTCTAATTAACACACACTGCTGGGTACAGACCGAGCAGCACAGAGCCTCGACTGTCTCTCTCTCTCTCTCTCTCTCTCTCTCTCTCCACCCCATTATCTGACTTTGCTCTCCATCGTTTCCCCCTTTCATTCTTCCTCTCTGTTTGGACACCTCCCCCCGACGTGCCCGCGTCAGCGACGGCGTCACCCGCCGCGCCATTTGTCCGAGGAGCTCTAACGAACGGAATTAGAGTCCGCGCGCGCTTTCCGGTCCGGCGATCGCTCACGCAGAGCGGAAGGAAACATGGCTGCATCAGAATCCGAGGAAACAGTTTGTCCAACAAATTGGATGTGGTAAATGTTTATTCGTTTATCATATCACGCAATTACACCACCGCCGAATTAGCGCCAGCGGGGGGGGTAGGAAAGGGGAGATCCCATCGATTTCCCTGCTGCACTTCAACCTCCACGTCAGCGTCTCTGATTATGATTATCATTATTTTGCGGATGTCAAACGGATCCCCCGCGCGACGATACGCGGCGTCTCGCGTGACAGATGCAGGAGGCATAAATGAAATTTGCGTGCGTTTCGTATCGTCCTCGGCGTTCTTAAGGCGCAGGAAAAACCAGCGATTCATCTCGGCTCCTGTCGGTGTCACGACGCATCGCTTTGCTGCTATTAAAGGAGTCGTCTGTGCAGCTCAAAGTAAATGATTCTGCTTCTATCAGAGGCGCTTATGTGGATCAGATGATGCGTCTCCTGATAGGTTTGTAATGGACTTTTCCTGTTCATTAACTGAGTTATAGCGGCAGGATTTTATGCTTTGCGCCTGGAAATTGAATAATACATCTCCGACGTTTAAAGTAATATTAATATTTTCAAAATCAATGTTAGTAAAATTTTATGTACACAGTTGTATTTGTTGATGGCCAGCCGCCGCAAATAAAGGGAAGATTTACGGAGGCCGGGATCGCCGCTCGCCGCGGTATTATCACAAGTGAAACGCAGACCATAAAAAACTTTAATTAAAATTTTAATTAACACCGGTAATCAATAGGGTGTAACATAACATCTCACATATTTTCAATGACACGAAGGAGAATGTAATCAAACAAATACAGAGGGACCAAATATGATGATTTTATAGGCTAATAAGCTGAAGGTAAATGTGGCAGGACGAGTGGGAGATGCCACGGTCTTTCTCTCTTTCTCTCCTTTTCCCCTCTGGTACTCACTCACCTGATGAAAAGCTTCAATTAATTTGTTTGCTTAGTCTTAGATGAACGTCGTAACAGATTCCTCCATTCAAAAGTCCTGCAGCCTTTTTTTTTCTCGTCTCTCCGTGCGGCCTGAAAACGCCACTCGTGATCCTGAATTTGACTGTTTCTCCCTTTGTTGTCTAATTTCATTGCATTGTGAATAGTTTTGTGTCATATACAAGAAGTATTCCAGATGAAAAGAGGCACAACTGAAGCCCTCACGTGCAAAAATGGAGATTTTTTTGGATTGAACCTGGACAGTCAGAGTTTGTCGTAGTCATTTTTGAATGTCCAACGTAAACTGAGACCGTTTTTTCTTTCCTTTGTTTGGTGCATTTTAAATGATGCGCATTAGCATTTTTGGTGTGGACTCTAAAATTAAACTCGATCCAAGCTGAAAATTTGCTGATTGAGTCCTAATCCAAAAAAATTACCAACGGCCCGTTGACCCCTCTGACCCCTCTGTGAGTTGACTTGGTACCTTCCCTAGATCAAAGCCTCCCACAGAGGGTTCTACTCTACTCTATTTTCTATTCTCTGTTCCATGTGTGTACAAATCAGTGGTATCAGTAAAACTATCCAAGTACTTTTACTTTTATCGGGTTAAAAATGTGTCCATTTAAAGGGTCAGTCGGTGAAGTTCATTCCTCTGCCAGACCTCCACTTATGGCTCCAACTCTTCATAATGAAACAGGTGATCCCATAGACCATGACCCCGCCCCCTGCCCCTCCCACTGACAAACCAACAGATGTTCGATTCAACCGTGTCTGCTTCCTAAACTTTTTGACAAAATTGTAACTTTTGTTGTTGATACTGAAGAAGTGGCTTCAGGCCATCTGGTGGGGTCAAGGTTCATGCTAATAAGGCAGAAACACCAAAGGAGGATCCAAACTCACAAATAATGAGGAGAAAAGAAAAACAGTATGTAAGAGAGAGAGAGAGAGAGGTGAAGAGCGTTGGGGTAATAGTCCCTGAGGACCGTCCTACACCTGTCCCCGTCCCCTCCGCCCTCTTCCCTCTCCTCCCTCTATTAGAGGTAATCTCCCACTCGCCCGCTCAGCCAAACAATAAATAAACCGGATTGGCCAGAAAATGGGATTCACATACGAGACAATAAAGACATTTTCAATCGCGCTGCACGAGCCTTTTTACATCGGTGTGGATAGAGAGAGAGACATCCATTCTACGGTTATGGACCCAGCCAGAACCTCCTCACCGACGAGGACCGAAGTGAATCAATAAATCACCTTTTCTCGCAGATCTACGATTCATTATTTGGGTATAATCACAAAGTTCTTCACAAGATGCTTACAGAGGGAGAGCTTGTTCCAACTTTTTCAAAAGATCCATATTTTGTTCAGTATTAGTCCACTTTGGTCCGTAAATAGAGTTTCTGAAGTTTTGTTGCGTTAAATTACAGAACGAGCTGTTTTTGGGTGCGTTTGGTTTGAGCAAATAGAATATTCAGACGTGGTTTTTATTGATAGGTAACGGCTCCGTCACCGGTCCGGACCACATGGACTTCAGGTCTGACCGGTCCTCTGTTGCTGCCATCTTGCTCCACGTGCAGCATTTATCCCAATTTATTCCTTCCTGTTTACGAGACCCTCAGAAATGTTTACCCTTTTCACACTCCAGACTATATTTCTGTAGGATCCTACGACCTTTGCCCTTTCGTCCAGCTGTGTTGTCTCAGTGTGTGTAGGTATGTGAAGGTATGTGTCGGGGTGAGAGTGTCAGGAATGAGCAGAGACAGTGCAGGTGTGTGTGTGTGTGTGTGTGTGTGTGTGTGTGTCAGACAGTGATAAAAGGCCTTGCTCTTTAGACCTCAGAGTTACCCGGCGATGAAAAATAGTTTTGCTCCTGCTTCCTCTCATCACGGTCCTGGACCCGAGCTGTGAATTTCATCTGCAAACATTTCGATTGGATGGGTAAATGTTTGTCCAGGTCCCTATGAGTGTCGAGGTCGAATATTTTTACCTAAATGTTTGCACAGTTGTTTCTACAGAAGAGGATTAGGGCCTAGGAAAGAAAGAAATACATATAGTATCAGAAAAAAGTCAGAATTCTGACTTTCATCTTTCAGGTTTCTGACCAAAAAGTCTAAAAAAAACTCTAAAGGAGGCAGAAATCTTCGTCTTTTTTTTTAGAGCTATGAATTGATTTTTTTTGGGTTTTTTTTACTTTAAGGATCCCACACCAGGAAAATTTTACTTCTCCCTCTTTAGTATTCAGAAAAAATGTCTGATTTTATTTTTTGAGTTTGACTATTTTAGATTTCTGACTTTGTTACTTTTTTTTTTTTTTTTTTTTTTTTACTCTTTTGGGTTCTGACTTCCTTATTTAGAACAAAGACTTTTTCTCCTCAGTATTCTAACTTTTGTCATAATTCATAATTCTGTCATAATTCTGAGATTAAATTCTGAATTGTGACTTATTTTTTAAAATGCTTTCTAAATCCTCCTGTGTATATTTCTACTTTTTCGTGTTTTGTTAACTAAAAGGGATGTTGCGGTGCTCTCCTTTGTTCTCACGGTGAAGGTTTTGTCTCTGCAGGGGTAGTTTGTGTTTTCTGAGTTGATTCTGATGAAAGAAGAGAGCACAGATGGCCCAACTCTCTGTAGAAAAACAAGCTTGTTTCTACTCCGTCCCCGGTGTCAAACTCGCTGGCTAGCTTTCCCATGAACAGATTTTTTACTGCTCACATCTAATAAATATTTAGGATTAACTCAATGAAATGATGCAAACACAAATGAAATGTATTTAATGGGCGTCCTGTCCATTGGAGGAGCTTCAATAGGGCACCGTTGAGGTGTGAAATGGCTACACTAAGCAATATAACACCCACACCGTCTCTCTCCCTCTCCCCGTGTCTGTTTCGCGTCTTTCTCGCACACACGCACACACTCTCTCTCTCTCTCTCGCGCTCTCACACACACGTACACAATAAAAAAGCACCTAATATTTTCTGTCAACAAGATTGTGCATACCCCCAACCTTCAAATAATTTACGGCCGTGCTTCGACAGAGCGTTTGGAGCAAAAGTGTCACTAAATCTGGGCCCTCAAAGTCAAACGTCAGGTAAACCACAGAGAAATAATGTTTATTTTCTCTCAGCCCTGGCCCTGTTCTTAACCATGCTGTCACCACACCGCCAGCTCGTAGATCTCACAAATTCCCTCATGATCTGCCCAAGTAGCTTTTGAAAAGGGTCTGGAAAAACACAGCAGCAGATTCCCGATAAGTCGCCATGAAGGACATCCTGGCAATATATCACGCGCTGCTGTAGCGTACGGTTTAAAGGAATAATCCCACATTTGGGGAAATATTATTCAGTAAGTCAGCAAAAGTGAGTGTGTTACCTAAAATGTTGAAGTATATAGATGTGTGTTTGGATGTAAAAACTTAAAAGTATCTCTTTGTCTTTCAGGCAGCAGTCAGTGGTCAGACAAGACAGAGAAAGTCTAACTGGGTGAATCTCTTTGAAAAAGTATATCTGTATAATCTCTAATTACAGGACAAACGATACCTTCTTCTTTTTTTTTTGTCAGGCTCAGAACTTATCAATCAACAAGCCTCATGCAGGTGATTCCACTTTTGCTGACTCACCAAACTCCTTCAACGTGGCAACAATAAGCACGACGTGAGGGTTGAATACCGAAAACAGTCTTTGAAGAGGAGTTTGAGTATTGAGATGGACTTTCACTTCATATAATTTACTTCTGTCCCATCATGTTAAACCATCGTGAACCCTTCTGAGCCCTCCCAGTTGTAGCATAGGTCCACCCGTTCCCGTTCCTGTGATGTTCCGACCCTACCGTATGAGTCTCTGCTGTGTTTCATCGTTCAATCTGTGTATTTGAGGCACATTGATGAGAGCACCACCCCAGCGCACCCATCTGTCTCTCCTTCTTCTCCCTCCATCTAAGGACACCAAACCATCGCTGAATGATGATGTCTGCTCGTACCCTCTCCGCCATCAGGACCACCGTAATAGAAATTCTCACCCACCCCCCATAACCCATTTCACTGAAGATCCCTAAGTGTGCTCCCACAAATCCATACATTTGTACCTTGCACACAGAATGAGCTCAACCTCCACCCTGACCCTCACCCCTCCCCCACCCCCCCAGCACTGTCATACCTGCTTGTTTCCTTTCTTAAAGATTCACATTGGGTCATTCTCTAATAACAAATCATTTCTTTCAGAGTCTGCTTTTTAATCTGGCCGTGCTTGACAGCGCCCATCCTTTCCGCTGAAGGGGAAGACCACTTAGAGGCCGGGACAATAAGGCCCAGCAGCCCCGCGGCCTGACTGGGGTGATTTGTCAGGCCCGTCCGGCGCCCGCGGTGGCCACGCGGATGGATTTATCCCAAGGTAAATGGAGATAGCCCTTGCCCGGCGCTCTGATTAGAGCCCTCTCTTCCAGGTGCATTGACAGATGTTGCTTGTGTTTATATATTTACAATGCCACTAAATCTGCGAATACAACGTAACACTTGGAAAAGGGGTCCGAGCGCGCCGTGATTTATGCCACGCTACGCAGAGCAATAGAGAGACGGCGCAGATGAGGGGTCCGAACGAAACAGCCGAGGCGGGCCGAAGGATGCGCTTTTGCATCAGGGTCGGAAAGGGCACCGGGTGAATCTAATGCATTTCTCACATCGGGCACAGAAGAATAACAAACGCGCATGAAAAGGGGAAAACAGAATGTACTTTCACGACAGCCGCCGGCGCGCAATTGGAGACGCACGGCGGTGAACATTTATCCCGGCGCCTCCCACATCTATGGTGAAGAGTAATTCCATCCGGGGACAATCACCGGGACAGCTCCGGTTCAGACAGCCTCCTCCATCACGACCCCCATGCAGCGGATCTCAACCAGAAAACCACACGTATCTCACCGATCCCGATCAAAACAGATGAATTTCAAGATGTCCAATATGATATTTGGGATTAGCTGTAATCGCCATTATCAGCTGGACGTGACGCGTTTGGTTTTCAAGATTGACTTGATGGGGATGAACATCATTGATGTTACATAAATTGATTCAATTGTTAAATCCAGGATACAGAAGTTGCACAGGAAATATTATTACACAAATCAATCATCATCATCATCATCAGAGTTCAATGGTGGCAAAAAACACGAAGCACGAGAGACACGCAGCCATTTAACATAAACAAAGTCATTCATTAAAGGAATCGTCTGATGACCTCATCAGTGACATCAGCAGCAGCAGTAACGGCTACAGGACAGCTGATTCCCCTCCAAAGGATGCTTCGCCGTCGTTACCATCCTCTTCGATCTCTGGCTGGACCTCTGTAACTGTAGATGTCCCAGTTGTTCTTATCTACAGTACACTTTCCCCTACCGTACACCCCCCAACACACACACACACACATACACACACACACACACACACCCCCCCACTCGCTCCAACCTCGTTGAAAAGCTTATGTATGGCGCTCTCATTGTTTCCTCAGCCCATTGAGGTAAAGATAACTGTGGGTTGCGAGAGCGCTGAGCGATTATACATCAGTAAAATCACAGGGGGTATACATCACTGCCACCCGGACACACCCACTGGAATGAATTGGGTCAAATGAGAGCAGTGCATCGGGCAGGGCGCGCTGACAGTTACTAATGCACCTCCCGGAGCCACTAATAGGAGTGTACAAATTGCCACAGGTTTGTAAACTTTGCCGGTTTGGGGCAGGGGCCGGCCGGGCTCGTGGGCCGCTCTGCAGCAGCGGCGTAGGTCGCCGACTAAATCAACAGATGAGGATGAACGGGTTGGACTCGGTGGGAATGAAGGGGAGGAGAGACACTTCTCTGAGCATCCACCTCGCCCGAGACGAGGCGGGAATGGACTCAAGGATGGGTACTCGCAATGGACTCGATCGTTGAGGGGAGACAGAAGTGCATCAAACAACCCTGATGTGAGTGACTGTCATGGGAGCTCATCCATCCATTGTCTGATTGAACAACATCCGGGGAAAAACACATTTAATTTTGGTACCGGTTGGCCTGATGGTGGCGCTGTAATAATCTTATGGATTTTGGTCTATAACTTTTGACCTGTAAGTGAAATTAGCAAAGAGATTTCCCCCTTGGATCCCTCGGTTTGATCCAGATTCATCCGTTCACTTTCAGCAGGTAACCTTCGTTTGCTTTAGTGACATTTTGAAATTTACATTTATGATTTATCATTTTACAAAGTTCTGAGTCAATTTTCACGCACGTAGAATGTCTGAACGAAAGCCAGACAAGAGTTGTATCCTCGTCCTTTGTTTTTGCTGTCATTGGCTGCCAAAATTAAGTGGGTGTGGCTTATTGTTCAAAACGTGCTATAAAGATAACCTTTACTATTTTAACATGAAAAAAATCTCTTTATTTTTAATGTGTTGAGTATAATTTTACACAGATTTTCCCCAGAATCTAGCATGCTAAATTTAATATCTTTAAAAATTTCAGGGCTTTTGTTTGAATGTAAAATAAAGCTCGATGGGTCCATTGAAGCTCAGAGTTTAAGGGGTTAATTAGTTCATAATCCTGCTTCATGAGCAAGAGAACATGAATTAATTGACTTGTTGCTGCCATGTTGTGGGATTCTGAGTTTAAATGTTGTCAGGAGGACCATCCTGGATGTGTGTGTGTGAGTGTGTGTGTGTGTGTTCGGGTGGAGGCTGAGGATGGAATGTTACACTTTCCACTGTGATCTGTCCACACCACTCGGTTCGTCCTCGTGTTGTTTTATCGCACCACAACACAGACATGTCCTGTTAGTAGAGGCGCCTCAGTAACCGAAGCCACAGGAGGATTCTGCCAGTTAGTGTATTTATATGAATGGGTGTGTATGACGTGAGTGTGTGTATGAAATGAGCGTGCCCAGATTATGTCCACGTGACGCAGAAGAGATGGATGAGCAAGTATGAGTGCAACCCTGCATATCATTCATAAAGAGTGACATGGACCTATAGCTGTGTGTGTGTGCGTGTGAGTGTGTGTGTGTGTGTGTGTGTGTGTGTGTTAAAGAAAGATATCCAGAGTCACACTTGTCTGCTGCAGTTTGCACAGGGGCGAGGTGAAGCACAACAGGCATGCAGTGTCTACACACGGCCGAGCACCTGGAGAGAGGAACACACACGGAACGACGGCGCACGGATAGGAAACGGTGTGTGCGCGGGTATCGAACAAAAAAGGCGGGAAGTTCACGTGGGAAAGTCTTTTGTTGTATCGTCGGTCCCACGGTCGTGAAGTGTTCACGTTTGGTCTGATGACCTCCACGACCTCCACAGGCTGAGACGGTCGGTGTGGCGCAGGGAGTTCTCTTCTACTCAGTCTAGTTCTACGTTCAGCAATGTACCAGTATGGTGCGACTTGGCCTGTGGCTGGGCCATGGACACACACTCTGAAGCTCTGTGTGTGTGTGTGTGTCTGTGTGTGTGTGTGTGTATAGAACACCTGTGTCCACCAACCATCAGATCTACTACAGACCTGCAGCTGTTAAACCCTCTCTCTCTCTCTCTCTCTCTCTCTCTCTCTCTCTCTCTCTCTCTCACACACACACATACACACGCATGTAACTTCTTCATCTCAACACACCTGATCCCTAAATGTATGCACATGCTCACGTTGAAACACACTCCCACATACTGGCTA
>OMNV01018583.1:2769-13565 GCA_900303265.1 Brotula barbata
TCAGATTTTTTTTTTACAAATTTGTTTTGTTTTTATACGGCATGCCAAATTTATGCAACATCTTAAATTTGCAAATGCTAATGCTAAATGGCTAAAACACTAAAATTCAAATCTGGTGTCCAACCAGTGTTGGGTTAGCTAGGTACAAGTAGTCACACTGCTATCTTTACCACTTTCTTCAGTAGCTTGACAGTGTCTCAGCTATTTTCAAAATCATCTTCTGCAAGCATGAACACAAATAGCTGCCATAAAAAAACTGTCTATTCTCTACTCCATCCACTGCACAACCTTACAGACTGATACTTTAAGAAACTGTTCATCAAAACTTCATTCATATCAAAACAAAGCAAATGGACTGAGAGGATGAGGAAAAAAAAGAAAAAAGAATAACATGTCTGGATATGAAATACAGATGACACCCAATCAATCAGTCAGCTGATACATTTGATGCCAAATAATAATAAAGATGAGGAAAAAAACAATGTTGTGCTAGAAATCAACCAGACTGAGCACTCATTGATATCTGGATCCTCCTTACTTTTTGTGCACATGATGTGCGACTTCGGCCGGGCCCTGTCCTGCTTCTCCTCTGACGAGCAGCGGATGCGGAGCCCTGATGGTCCCTCTGTCCCTGGAGTACTGGTCTATTAGTGCTCTGTTATCTTCAGACAGACTGAGCAGATTCCCCAGCGAGTCACGTGGAAAGGTCTTCATTAGCTCTCCAGCCATCTTAAAAGAGTCAGCCTGGCATTTTCACCAAGACACAAAATGAGTTTCTGATTTTTAATGGAGCTGACAGTTTAACATTTACATTCTGCATGTTGTGGGGCTAAATGGACATAATTATGATGACACAGACGTCAGGCAGTCAATGTTTCAACATGTGACCGCTGCATGTGGGCTGATTTCCTGTACTAGTGTAAATTTTCCTTGGGTTTCCTATTTCTCATCCAAGTCCTTGCCAGTGACTGAATAATTGTGAGTGTAAAGTTTGATCATATATTCATGTTTGTCTCTAATTGGAGCATCTTTGGTATTTATAATCTAGATACTAGAATTGTACCTGCTATGTCAAGTATTGGTTCATATTAATAAATGACTCACCATTCAATAACTTCTAAACTTCTGTGAAAAAAAAATATAGTTCCACTCTTATTCATTAACAGAGTCAGAAAAATGGAAGCTAACATCTCTGATGTAAATATCTGGGATGAGATTTCTCATTCTTAGACTGGTGACCTTGTCGCAATGCTACAAATTATTGGGAAATCCAACCAGTCTGTGTTAAATGGTGTTTGTAGTGTGCTGAGGTCGTGCCTCACATTTATTAGGCCAGAGGAGTTTAAACTTACAGGATCGTACAAACTGTGGCCTAAATTACAAATTCAGACCTTCACTGTGGTATGTGGAACAGGGACAGGAATACAGAAATGAACACGGAACTGGATCATTTGTGACTTGCAAATATGACTGCGACATCAGCCAAATTCAAAACAAAGGCCTCACTGCTGGCACCGGGGAGAGTGAATGAATGTTATGAAAGGTGGGATAGAGAAGCCAAAGGACACACGCTCCAATAAATAAAAAACAGTCCACTAGTATCAGGCGAAAAGAGTATGAAATACTGAGGATGGAATACTTAGATCACTGCTACTTCTGACACTAATGAGGGGTTCTCAGGCGTACGTGTGATGTCATTACAGTGCAGACAAGACAATGTGTAAGTGGTTTCTGCTTCCAGTACAAATTAAAGTCAGTATTACTGATTTATTTCTTTATGCAATTCCAGATTGGATAATCAAATGTAATGAATCCTACAAATCACTTTGGTTTTTTTCAGTCACATTGGTATCAAATATCATTCTCATTTTATTTACATAATCTTCTAAATCCCAGTAGAGACATAAGGCTAAACTCATTCTAAACAGTAGCTGGATAGATAATGAATGAATAATCCTGTAAGAATGAAACTGTATTACGGTTAATTGATGTACACGTACCCCACAGTACTCCAACAGGTTGATGATCTCCTCTTCATAGACTGAATTAATGGCATACTGCTTCTCCAGTTCTGTCCAGTTCACTGCTCTGCTCAGTACTCCCTACAAACATACACACCAAGGGGCAGGGTTAAAACTGGAAAATACAAACCTTCATCACGGCAGATAGAAGACACAGGAGTTAGTGTTACATGCCATAAAAGATAAAACATAAGTCCTGACCTTCCTTTTTTTGGTACAAGGTTAAATCTGCCTGTTATTCAACATCTTAGCCTAGATTTCATGTACACCTGTAGAGGGCAGTGTTTCACACTGACTCCTGAGCAGGAAATAACGGCGCAATAAATAGAGTGTAATAAAGGGAAATAAAAAATTAAAGCTTTGCATTACAGAAAAAAATGTTCCTAAAAACAAACGTCTTAATCTTAACATTACTGTATAAGATGTGTGCTTCAGTCTTTTCCAAATATCATCATGTATTACCGCTGTAATTTGTAGTATATTCATACATTAGTTATGATTTAACATAAATTATACTGGTTTCTATAGTTCAAAATTGTATAATTCATATAATGAGTGGTTTTGCCACAGTATTTGCATTCAATTAAAGCAGCAGCTGCTCCCATACAAGTTTGGCAAATGCAACTGGCTCACAATGATCCAAGGTATAGCCATGTCCATAAACCTAAAGAGGACCTGTTTCATAACATAGCAGCCATTAAATCTACTGATTTCTTGAATGGTGTAAGCTTGCCACAAAGTCATACAGTATGTCGGACAACACGGGTGTCCTCTTCCTCAAGTCCACGTGGCTGAAAGAAGGAAACCTGTCTTCAGCTGCGTGCTACACTGAGAGAACTGATAATTACATGCTGCACTGTTACACCCGTTTATACACACACAGAAATATATGGAAAACACAAAGAAGGCACCAAATGACTGTTAACAAACCCACTATCCACAGTCTATATCATTAGTCTCTGAGAGATAACAGAGTACATCACATCCTACGCTTTTCACTCCACCGTCAGGTGTGGGCATTCAGGACACACACGTTGACCTTCTGACTGCACACGCAGCATACAGAAAGAGCCATCCTAACAAAAACAAGTCATAAAGTATGTAGGGATGGGTAACCTTAGGATTTTATTGACAAAGCATACAAAAGATACACACGCACCACCTCATCACTACTTAGTTCATGTCTGTCGTTCTCTCTCTCTTTACTTTCTCTTTTCCCCCTCTCTCTCTCACTTCCATTGGCAAGAAACCTGCTGCTTTTGACCAGGGACCAGTGGGCTATGAAAAATTTAAACAAAGGCAATTTTAAAACACTCACCATTAAAATACTCGCAGCACTGTCTATTTGGCATTTTAATGCTGACAATCAGGAAGCGGTACCAACTTAGGATCGGTTCTCTGTACCCATCCCTACTTGTGTGAAAGTTATGTCTACACAGTGAGAAGAAATGGCACTCATGTTTGTTACTAATGAGTAAACTGCCCTTTGATTGCACTTTGCAGCAGTGGACTTTAGGCTGAGACCGCTCACTAACAGAACACTCTTGTCTGTCTTCATTAACCTTTGTTCTTTCACACTTCTATTCTGCCTGTAAACGCTTCTCTTCTCAGGTAGAGAGAAAATGTTTGACTGAGTAGTCACATTTCCACATTGCATCTAAGCCTTAAGTTCCATGACGCCTGCACATGCAGCACCAAAGCAGCATGAAACATTTTAGCAGGTTAAAATCTTCACACTGCAGCAGCTATGCAAAAGCAGAAAAGCACTGAAAGTCCCAGAGCCGCAAGATTTCAGTTACAAATAGGATATGTTGTCTTTGCCCTTAACAGCTATTTGATCTACAACCACTATCCAGCCCTCAGTGCAGCATCAGCCATGTGCTTCACTGCCCGTCTCAAGCTCTAAAACCTTCAGGTTCGTTACCTGACAATAAACAAAAAACAAAAAAAATCCAGAAATCTTAATGTGAAGTCCACTACAGCTGCAGTGTCTGGATACTTGCTGATGTGTCTGGAGAGGAGGAAATGTATTACTGTGGTAAAGACGCTGGATGCTGTGGACCAGGACAGACAGGGGATCAGAGGAATGGGCTTTGGCCAGTTAGTCACTGCCAGGGATGCCATCTGGATACAAAGTTAAACATACACACATACATGTTATGAGTAATGTTACTCTTTTGGCAGGATTACGCATTATATACATCAACTTCAGTGTATTTGTAAGCATAACTGGATGTAGAGAATGAAAAGACAGGAAGTGTGAAGTATGTCTTTAGACTCACATATCCACCCATGGAGATACCCGTCATTCCAAGTGGCCAGTATCCTTCTCTCTCGAGCCAATGGAGGAGTACAGTTGACTCCAGAATCAAAGCCCCTCCCATCACAAACAGGTCCGAGACGTTCTTCAAACAGGACCGCCTAAAATATTCACAAATGATAGAGGGACTGTGTTTACACCACATAAATCCAAGCATTACACATATGCTCTGTGTCATGTGAAGTTATGAAGCTCTCTTAAAAGAAAGTGTAAAATTGTCAGGATAACTATTCCTGACCATATATGTGTCTGTGCATACACACATACATAACACACAACACATACTGCATTCTACTTAAGTTATAAGTTATATTCACTATTTATAATAAGTTCACTAATCAGAACTGTATCAGCCATTAGCATGCAGCTAATTCCTTAAAACTGGTCAACAAAGAGACAACATGAAGAGAGCACCGGCTCATCCACTCAACCCCACACTGTGATAAACTTAGAAAGGTTCATTTTAGCCCGGCCTGTTGCTTCTGTGCTGTGAAGAACAAGCTGTGTGAGAAGGACGAGTGTGACAGCTGGGTCAGAAAGATTAGATGAGTGAGCTGTCTTTGGATTTGGTCATTACTGTGTGCAGGTCCGATGACTTACAGCTGATCTTTGGGTTTACGGTAGCCATGTAAAGAAACATCAGTCAAGGAATAACAAATATTCACATTCATCACCACACATAGAACATAATCCTACTCATTAATATTGAATTAGACATGTGCTAAAAACGTTTAACCTGGTACTTGATGTCACGTAACAATTCTAGGCAGACACACACACAAACAGCCACATACAGGATTATCATTGAAGTCTAAAGGATATAATAGGGGTTCTCCAGTAGTAGTGAGGCCATTCCAGTCTCTTTGATCATGGGTCTGGCCATTAGGGTTCGACGGCGCCAGAAAAACTACACAGCAGAGAGAGCACCACGTTCTTACAAAACATGACATCATAACATGAAATATAGTACGACAGCAAAAGTATTCAACACAAGTATAATCAATGATTATTCCTGTTAAACCAGCACTGTGTCGTGTTGGAGCCCTCTACTGTTGTTATTGTGTGCATTCTTGTATTCTGAGGTACACACACACACACACACACGCAGGCAGGTTTGTTTGAATCATAAAGGGGTTTAACCCCTCAAATTGAAAAATACAGACATGCCCATTACTCTAAGAATGATGACAATCATTTTTTAAGTCAAAAAGGTACCGGGTGCAGTTTTCAGTTAAATTTTTTAAAGTTAAGTTTACTGACAGACTACAAATGATGACATCAAACATGGCTACAATATTTCATTGTTTTATAACTAAGGTCTTTACATGGTCTCCAGTTCCAGCCAAATGGATGCAGACTGGTCTGTTCTTCCGCCATCTCTTTGGAACAACAAACTGGAACCTAGAATGACAAACAAACATTGAGAAAATAGATAAGTGTTCATCAATCTGAAGGGTTTGACAGCACGTCTGTGTCTGATTTCTGTTACTTTATTCAATCCACACCAGGATCAAAGCCCTACTGGCATGGGACTAGTATTACCTAGGGACCTCATGGGGTGTAGGCCCTGTTTACACAACAACAAACCTCATGCAAACGGATCCACTAAAAATGACTGAAAACTTTGCAGTATAACTGCCAGGCCAGTAGGTGGTGATATAACTTTCCAAATCAACATCACAGTCGGACCCCAACGCTTTGTTCTACGGCACCATGTAAAGACGATGGCAAAAGCATACTTGAAAAGAGATAATTAATGAAGTGGAGTTGTTACTCAGAGTGACCTTGGACTATAAAGTATCAAAATGTCATGACAATGTTGACTATGAATTACAACAGTCAAAATACATGGATATACATGAACATCAGTATCCATCAAGAGAAACGTCCTGCAAAGACCACAAGGGCCTCCCAGCTTAAAGCCACATGGTTGGTGGACATTGACGGGCGGTCCGAATATTTTTCCAGTTACACGTGGAAATGTATCAACAGCAACACGCAACTCAACTTTACTGTAAACTTAAGTTAGTTTAAGTTTCCTCTGACACACTGGAGTGTAAGGATATATTGCAGATGAACATTTGAAAACTACAACATGTTGCTAATTTTTATTTCATTTAGTTTTTTGTATTTTAAAGCTGTGAATGTTTGTGATGCTGCAGATGCAAACTGAAATGAATTGTACTTTTTTCCAATGAGAGAAAAAGTTTGGAACAAATGGTTGCAGTCACTTTAACAGAATTATTTTTCACCAACCACACACGTTTGTCCTTTTTCCCTCAATGTAAGGACAAAGACAGGATTTGAACATACGGACATTTTCCTTCCACTGCTCATCACCAACACCGTTCACAAAGTTTTCCCACAACCGACTTCTTTTCCCAGGTCTTGTCTAAATATTTTTTGGTTGCCCTCTGCCGACGTAGAGCAGGATTGAGTTTTTGGCAAATATAACTAATCTCTACTGATCACAGTGATGTGCAGCAAATCTACACTTTCCTGGAGGAGCATTTATAAAGTCAGGAGAGTCTGCAGCACAGACTGTCATTGTTCTACTCATGCGTGGCTGTTACGGTGAAGTGGAACGTGTCGTCATCGTTTCCGTAAGAATAGAGTTTTGCCCGTTTCACGGCAACATTAACGGTGGCGATGTCAGCAAGAAAAGTGAATGAGAGGTATAAAACTTTATTTTCTGATTGTTTCTCCTCCATCTCATCATCCTTACAGATTTCGATCTTCTGATGGATTTCAGTTTGCTCTTTCTCTCCACGCTGTATAGTGAGATGACGCTCCCAAATCTGGCACCAAAATGCTGTCAAAACATTCACTTGTAATTTAGCTTCATATTTCCTGCCCGGGAAGGCAACAGAAAGAGGAAGAAAGAAAAACCTAAATCACTGAGATGCCGTTTCACACAGGACTAGTACTATCACAGGGCCTCTGCCTTGGCCAAATATGGTAGGTCATTTGTGGTGGAATTTTTACTTTACAAATTATGGACATGACAGATGTACACAGGAAAAAGATGACAGACGACCTCTGCCTGGTCATGTGACTAGGGCTTTAGTCTACTTTCACACCATAGCAGAGTGTGGCCTTTTGTTACATTGTATCCTTATTTGGTTAGGTTCATATTACAGATGAACATGAGATGATTTCTCCTCCGCTATCCTACTTTCCTACAATAAGTGAGAGTCAGATGTCTGGAGAATCCTTAAGCTCATCTCGTAAAGGATGCTTAATCTCAGCCAAAGTATGAAAAGTGATACAGAAATTAATTTTGATGGTGAGAGAGAACGAAGTCAAAGGGGTATACTATGACATACAAAATTACAATCTAAAAAAAGTATACATGTGTGACTCATCAAGAAACAACAAAGGCACTTATTGGAGTACATACCTGCACCAGGAACAAACAAGCTGAGAAAAACCTGGTCTTGTTCTTATTTTCTTATAAACATTTTATTTACTCTACCATCTCTACATAAAATCATTTTCATATTGCCACTGATAGTTATGACTTCTTTATACAGCTCATCCTTAGCTTGCATGTTGTTTTCAAATGAGGTGCTCATACACAAGAGCAAAATATAGTATGTGACAAATGATGAGCATGTTGAGATGTTTAATGTTTACATTAGGAGAATCATCATCAGGTCTCTCCTCCTGTCACATGGAGGGATTCTTAAATGTTTATTGGTTATGATTCCTTCAATCAAAGCCAGCCTCGGAAACTGAAGTCTGAAGTCTAGGTGCTATGCTGGCTGTTTCAAATGCCTCCTCTATATATTGCATCAGATTCTTCAGTGAACACATGAGTTTGTAGTCAGTAGTTAAGTTCACCTCCCCATGTGTTGACATTAGGTAAAATACTGGATTTTAAAATGTACATATTACTGTGATCAGTGTGTTTTAATCGCATTGTGTTGTTATGGTGGCACATACACAGAGACATGTGTACTTCATGTTGTGCTTCTACCTGGCCTTGACAGCCTCTGGTGGCAGGATTCCAGGAACAAAGTGCTCCAGAGGCGATATAAAGAATCCATCGTGGATCTGACAGTCAATTTGGTCCTCTGTCTAAATGGGAAAACATAAAACAAACAAGACAAAAAAACAACAGCATTACTCATCAAACAAGAAACCCAGATCATTCTATCTCTGATCCAAGCTGCAGATTAGACATATGGTTGAAACCAGAAAAACAGGATCAAAAATTCAATTCAATTCAATTCAATTTTATTTATATAGCGCAACATCACAACAAAGGTTATCTCATGGCAAAAAGAGCAAGAAGACATCAGGCTGTTGCTCTAAAGAGAAACGACCTGCAAAGCTGGCACATCCGTACGAGCGGAAGATTGGAAGAATACAACGACACATCAGGAGGACTGAACACTGTCTTATCGAATTATGGAATTTCTTTATTTTATTTTATTCTATGGCCATGTTAAAAAACAATGTTATATATAGGGTGGCAAAACAACTATGTAGGGACATGTAAAGGCAATGAATAAAGCTATAACATTATTTGGCCAATAGGTTGTTGAAATAGGCCATTTTAAGTGTTGTCCTCTCACTCTCTGCCATCGTGCAACCTCTTACATGATTCCAAATTTAGCTTCATGCTAATTTTAGAATATCTCTCTGTGTGACACGTAATGTTAAACGTGCTGTTCTCTGCCTGTTCTCCTGCTGCTGACAATGAACATTTCTGTGTTTTATCAACTTGGCTGTTTTTTTACAGGCAGTTGAAAGTTTCCTCTTTATCCATTGTTCACACCGATTTTCATAGTTTTAGTGCTGATAAATGTCACTGCAGCCAGATTTGGCTACCTGAGCTGGATAATGCTGAAGGGGGGAGTTGTTTAGCGTTGCCATTTTACTCTATAAAACATTATTTATGTTTATATTTTTGATGAGTTTGTGAACTCTTAGCTTGACATTCATTTGATTAAAAAACCCGGACCATCAATGTTTACATACAGAATGTTGTCTAGAACAAGTCCCATAATTTCTTTAACAATATCTAATTATTGTGACTGTTCTATGCTTTGGCTTCATATAAAACTTTGAAACCTTTTGTTTACTCTAGATGCTCACGCAAGTTGCATATTTCAGCTGCCGCTACTCTTGTCATCCATACAGTGGTAGCTAACTCTTGTCATCCATACAGTGGTAGCTAAATTATACAAACAACCCACCAACTAGTGTCATGAAACATAAAATTAATTCATTTTTATTTACTATTGGTATTTATTTCATTTACACGTGATTTTTCACTAAATTAGCTCAAGCAGCAGTCTGAAGATGCACAGTTGTGATCAAACTTTTTGTGGGATGATGGTGGACTGATCCTCAACATATAGTGAACATTTGACAAGAACGGAAGGCAGAAATGGTATAAACTGAAACAGAAAGAGGGATTTGTGTTTTTACTGAACACAGCTTCAGTTTATGAATCCGTATTCACTCTTGTGGACCCATGGAGCTGGATTTGAAATAATCATCCTTTCTTTTTCACACCTTTGCTTAGTATTCAACGACTCAATAAAATTTAGGCAAGGAATAATCCAAACATGAAACATGGAGGTAGTGACATGAAGGAAAAACGTTTACTACCTTGTCTATGTACACTTGATAGTCCTTGGGTACGAGGTCCTTACATTTTTCTCTATCCCCAATGATCTTGCGGAACTCAAAGATTCTGGAAAAAGTGAAAAATAATGTGCATATCAGTTGGGATGGATTTGTTTCAACAAATTCACATCAGTGTCATAAGTGTGACAAAATACTGGCAAGCTCCATGTTGTGCAATCAGAGTCTCAATGTCAAACAAAAAAACAAAAAAAAAAACGTAGTCGATAAAGATCAGTGCCACAGTGAATAAACTACCTCCATAAAATAAGAAGGAAGGAACGATGATTTAGAATAGAGTGCTACTTCCTGTCTCCATACTCCAGCCAATTTGGCAGCTCTATTGCGTCATTACGTTGTCTTACAATGGACAACCATTAAACACAAAACACTGTGGAAATTTTCCCGAATGCTCAAGTGATGATGACACGTTTGGATGCTGTATTTGTATCTTAGGGGTCTGACCATATGCACCTGTACAGGATGATGATTTCTTCCTGAAAACACCAACCGAACAGACAACGATGCATTGTGTCTTCAAAAGATGGGCAGGGACGTACAAAACACAAGTCAAACAGACAACGATGCAGCGTGTCCTTAAGAGACAGGTAGGGACAAAAACACACGAGTCAGACAGACAACGATGCAGCGTGTCCTCAAGAGACAGGTAGGAACAAAAACACACGAGTCAGACAGACAACAATGCAGCGTGTCCTTTAGAAACAGGCAGGGACAAAAACACATGAGTCAGACAAACAACAATGCAGCGTGTCCTTAAGAGACAGGTAGGGACAAAAACACATCAGTCAGACAGACAA